>CAUYPK010044714.1:0-28899 GCA_963574355.1 Loris lydekkerianus
GGGTAGGGCATTGTTACCCTTGGCTCCAGGAACTTGGTTCCAGAAACTAAAAACATCACACCTGTTATCAGAGACCCCCCCCACCCTAACTCCCCCGCGAGCACACTTCCTCCTCTGCTTGAGCATAAATAGCTGTTAAAAAATAAAGTTTTCAGAGCTTGATCAGAATCCTGTCTTGCTCTCGTTTCCTCGTGTCTGTCTTTTTCACTCCCTCACCTCCTACCCTAGGTCCCCGTTGAATTAGCCCAGCAGGCTGGGGCAATCTCAAGGTAGGCAGGAACGGAATGAGGGTGGAAGGTTGCATTTAGAGTTTAGAGAGGGAGGTTAGAGTTGGGGGTTAGGGGTTAGTGATAGGGGTTCTGTTAGAAATTAGGGGTTAGGTTTAGGGTTCAGGGGACAGTGTGGGGTACAGGTTTGGGTTGGTAAGCATTTGAGTTAGGGTTAAGTATAGGCCGGGGATAGAGTTAAGAGATTAAGGGTTATGGTTAGAGTTGATATTGGGGTTTGGCAGGGTCAGGGCTGAGCTTAGTTAGAGTTTAGGGTTAGAGTTATGGTCAGGTTAGGGTTAAGGTTTAGGGTGAGGGGTTTGGATAGGGCTTCAGGATTATGATTAGTGTTAGGAGTTAGGGTTTGGAGTTGGAGCTGGGTTAGGTTGATAAGAATTAACTGTTAGGGTTAGGATTAATGATATATGGATAGGAGTTAAAGTGTTAGGATTAGGGTTGGGGTGAGTGTTGGAATTGCGCTGGAATTGGAGCTGAGGCTGAGTTTAAGTTAAGGTTAGTGTTCTGGGGTTTGGACTAGTGCTGGGGTCAAGGTTAATGTTAAGGGTTAGGATTTAAAGTTAGAGTTGATGATCTAATGGTTAGCAATAGGCTAAAGTTCAGGTATAGGATTACAGAGTTAGGCTTAGCTTACAGACTTGTGTCTCTAATATCTTTGATTAGCTTCCTTGGTAATCCCTCTGTCACCTCTACTCTCGAACACTTCTTTAGCCTGGAGCCCTCGGCCATAGGTTTTTCTGTTACATAACAAGGTTATCATTAGCACCTATTTTCCGTGGAAACTTGTTCATAATTCCTGACATTATTTTGTAATGTTTCCAGAGAGATACAGTTTTCTGAGATGTCCAGGCAGCTTGTGAGATGTACTTAAAATTCCTCAATTTCAGGTAAAGTGGTGGATTTTTTTTTTTTTTTTTTTTGGCTGGGGCTAGGTTTGTGGGGCCATTGCCCTACTCCTTTGAGCTACAGGCGCCACCCTAAAAGGTGGATTTTTCACCAACCTTTTATTTTCTTCTTCATGCATTCTTATATCAGAGGCACTTCCTTACAGAAATTTTTAAATTACACGTTTTGGTTGCTCTTACAAGCCACTTTTATAATTTTTAGGTTTTTCCTCAAAAGCTTAAAAGGTTTTGTATACTCTCTTCACTACTTTTAATAAATTTGCCAACTCCAGGTCTATCTCTTTTTTCATGGATTTGGCATTGGTTTGCTCCTCCTGAACAAGAGAACTCACCCAAGGGAAAATGTACCCCCATATCACAAGGTGCCTGAATACTACAGATTCAGTAGTCCCGAGACAGAAGTCTTCAGGCCCAGGGGCTTACTGGCCCCTCACCAGCCATGTCATTTCATGAACCTGAACTAGGCACCAATGGTGCCTCCATACTGAGCTGTGACCCTTCATATTCCTTAGCCTGAACGTAGTTCATCTACTCTGTAGAATTCAGACAGGTAGAGCTAGGGCAGGTAGGTGAGGGCTAAGATTCAGTTAGGGTTAGTTTTAGGTTTAGATTTGAGTTAGGGTTGGGGTTTATATTGGGTTGAGAATTAAGGTGAATGTTAGGGTTAATGTTAGGGATTAGTTACAGGCATTGAATCACAGACAGGTATTAGAGTTAGAATTAAGTTTTGAGGTTGGCCCGAGGTTGTTGGTCCAAGGTTAGATTTAGGTTTAAGGGTTGGGATTAGAGTAGTGTTCATGGTTAGAGTTAGGATTGGGATTGGATTGGGTAATAGGTTAAGGTCACCATGACTACCTAGAGATTGGCTAGGTAGCACTAGCTTTCTGCTTGTTCAGTAACTGTCTCACACAAGACACTCAGGATTATTAAAACAAACAGCTCTGTCTCTTAGAAATCGTGTTGGCAGCCAGGGGGCTGGTAGCATCACCACTGACTTACCGGAAAGCCCACTGTCTTCTAAAGTGGATGGAGCATGTCCCCATCACATCCTGACAGTGTAGAACAGAGGGAATGTCAGGGTTTCTCAGCATCTTTAGGAACAAGGGCAGTCTGTGAAGGACGCCTGCCTTAATTGGAGAGGTGGCAGGGCCATGGGTGCTGGCTGGCCAGGTTCCTTG
The DNA here is from genome assembly GCA_963574355.1 of Loris lydekkerianus. NCBI lineage: Eukaryota > Metazoa > Chordata > Mammalia > Primates > Lorisidae > Loris > Loris lydekkerianus. The sequence goes on from CAUYPK010044714.1 coordinate 2,368, forward strand.
CAATCCCCTGTAGAAAGGAAATTGGCAATAGGAAGCTGGTGATATAAGGGTGCTGTTGATGGCCCATTTTCACAGAAGCAGGAATCATGTAGGCAGTTGGGGGTAGTTTTCTAATGTCACTCACTTCTTCTGACAGTGTGGGGAAACTGGATTAGGTACCCACAGTCTCCTGGAAGCTTAGCGAAGCAGTGTTTTTTCTGATATCCTCAATGTCTCCCAGAGGGTGGAGCATCAGATATATTACTTTTCATTTTGCCAGACCTTCTTCACATCCTGAACTGGACAGCAAAAGGAGTTGAGGACAGTTGGGGTTAGGGATTCAGGATTAGGGGTTGGGCTTATTGTTAGGATTTAGGGTTAGATTGAGGGTTTCTTTCAGCTTGTTTTGATTTTTATTCTTCCTTTCTGGGAGGCTCCCAACTCAGAACCCAGGGTCAGGAAGGCACTGATCAGGACAGAGGAAGCACTGGTCTGTGACCAACAGTGTCTCATTCTAGTTGTGTCCATAATTACACTGAAGAGGGCTGTGGTAGGCTCCAGGTGGCAGAGACCAGAGAGCACTGCCAATTGTGTTGGGCTGCCTGAAAGAGGACCTACTCTGTGCTTCCTCAGCCTCCCACAGACATATCATGCTGTGACTGGGGAGCCACAGAGACCAAGATCACCCTGCAGGAAGGCCAGTATGGCCAGTGTCTACCCTGGCAGCCAACTATGGCCAGACACCTGTTATCTGTGATCAAGAATGTGCCTTTGACTATTCTATGCTGTCTATACTTGCTTCATTTTCTTTAGTTTTTAATGAAGTTCCTCTTAGACATTTTACTCCAGCTCATTATTACTAAATGGAGAAGGAGGGGTGTGTGGCCCTGTCTAGGCTAAGGATGGCAGAGAGCAGTGGGAATGGTGAGGCACTGGGTGTTCACTGTGGAGAAGCCTTGGGTGAGGATGTCTAGGAATCTTACAGTTCCCTGTTTTAGTCTTTTATTCATCATGAATTAATTTTTGTGAGTGGCCAGAGGTGTGGATCCTATTTTAGTCTTTTACATGTGGCTATCCAGTTTTCCCATCACCATTTATTGAACAGAGATTCTTTTCCCCAATATATGTTATTGTTTGTTTTGTCAAAAGATCAGATGGAAATATGAGGAGGATTTTACATCTGGGTTTTCTGTTCTGATCCATTGATCTATGTCTCTGTTCTTGTGCCAGTACCACAATGTTTTGGTTATTGCAGCCTTGTAGTATAGCTTGAAGTCTGACAAATTAATACTTCCCAATTTGTCCTTTTTGCTTAAGATTGCTTTGGCTCTTTTCTGGTTCAATAAGAAGCATAAATTATTTTTTCTAGATCTGCAAAAATAATGTTGGTATTTTGATTGGGATTGAATGAATCTGCAGATCATGTTGGGTAGTATAGCCATTTTAACAATGTTGATTCTGCCAATCCATGAACATGATATATTTTTCCATTTCTTTACATTTTCTGTTGTTTCCCTCTTTGGCAACTTGTAGTTCTCCCTGTAGAGATCTTTTACCTTTTTGGTTAAATATATTGCCAGGTATTTTATTTCCTTTTCTGCTATTATGAAAAGTATTGAGTCTTTGATTTGATTCTTCGTTTGACTGTTGCTGGTATATAGGAATGCTATTGTGCACATTCATTTTGTATTCTGAGGCTCTGCTGAATTTGTTTACCCATTCCAGGAGTATCTTGGTGGAATCTTTGGGGTTTTCTAGATATAAAATCATATCATCAGCAAAGAGTGATAGTTTGACCTCTTTTGTGTCCATTTGGATACCCTTGTTTTTCTTCTCTTATCTGATTGCTCCGGTTAGGATTTCCAGCACTATATAGAATAGAAGTGAATAACAGTGGGCAACCTTGTCTAATTCTGCATCAAAGTAGGAATGCTTTCAGTTTTTCCCTATTCAGGATGATTGTCAGCTCTGGGTTTGTTGTTTATAGCTTTTATAATTTTGAGGTATTTTTCATGTTTGCCTATTTTGTTAAGAGTTCTTATAAAAGGGTGCTGAATTTTGTCAAATGCTTTCTGTTGAAATTGATCATATGGTCTTTGTATTTGCTTCTGTTTATGTAGTGAATCATATTTGTAGATTTGCATATATTGAACTATCCTTGAATTCATGGAATGAAATCCACTTAGTCATGGTTTATTATTTTTTGATGTGCTGCTAGATTCAGTTTGCTAGAATTTTATTCAAAATTTTTGCATCTATATTTATAAGGGATATTGGTCTGTAGATTTTCGTTGTGTTCTTTCTCGCCTGTACTATCAAGGTGATAGTGGTTTCATAGAATGAGTTGGGAAGGATTCCTTTCTTCTTGATGTTATGAAATAATTTCTGTAGTATAGGTACCAGTTCCTCTTTGTATGTTTGCTAAAAATTTAGATGTGAAAGCATTTGATCTAGGACTTTTTTTGTTGGAAGGTTTTTTTTTTTTTTTATTGCTGTTTCAATTTTGTTACTTGATATGGGTCTTTTTAGGAGTTCTAGTTCTCCTGTTTGAGCTTAGGGAGGTTGTGTGTTTCCAAGAATTTGTTCACTTCTTCAACATTTTCTAGTTTGTGTGCATAGAGATTTTTATAGTAGTTAGAGATGATGTTTTGTATTTCTGTGGTATCAGTTGTAATATTTCCTTTTTTATTTCTGATTGAGCTTATTAGAATCCTTTATTTTCTGTTTTTGATTAAGCTAGCAAGAGGTCTGTGGATTTCATTTTTTCTTTCAAAGAACCAACTTTTTGCTTTATTAATCTATATTTCTTTTGTTATTGGTTTCATTTAGTTGTGCTTGGACCTTAGGTATTTCTTTTCCTTTGCTGGGTTTTGGATTGGTTTGTGCTTCCTTTTCTGATTCCTTGAGATGATTCATTAGATTGTTGATTTACAATCTTTTCTATTTTTTTTTTTTTTTAATGTATTTAAGGCTATGGATTTTTCTCTCAGGGCTGCTTTTGGTAAGTTGTGTCCTTGTCATTTAGTTTGAAGAATCTTATTTACATCTTAATTTCCTCCTTGACCTAATTTTTCTTCAGCAATAGATTAACTTTTATGACTTTGTGTAGAATTGAGTATTTCAGTTGGAGTTGATTTCTGATTTTATTCCACAGTGGTCTGAGAAGATGCGTGGTATCATTTCTGTTTTTTTTTTTTTTTTTTTTTTTTTTTAATTTGTTGAGAAATGTTTAGTGGCTTACTGTGTGATCAATCTTAGAGACTGTTCTGTGTATGCTGATGAAAAGAATGTATATTCTGTAGTTTTGGTATAGTTCTATAAAGAATGGGTAGTTAGGTCCATTTGATCTACTCTCATTTAAGTCTTGTGTTTATTTATTTATTTTCTGCTTGGAGGATCTATCCAGGTCTATTGGTGGGAGGTTGAAGTTGCTGGCTATTATGATGTTGCTGTTTATCACTTTGTGATAAATCTTTGTGATAAATCTTAAAGTTTGCTTTACAAATCTGGGTGTATCTGTGTTTGGTATATAAATACTTAAAATTGTTATCTTCTTGCTGAATTGGTCCCTTTACAATTATATAATGAACACCTTTGTCTTTCTTTACTTCTGTTGCTTTAAAGTCTATGTTATATGATATGAGAACAGCTTTCTTTTGTTGGTCATTTACATGGAATATTATTTTCCATCCCTTCACCTTGAGTCTGATTGAGTCCTTTTGGGTTAGATGTGTTTCCTGAAGACAACAGATACTTGACTTGTATTTATTTATCCACTCAGCCAGCCTATGTCTCTTGAGAAGAGAGTTCAATCCATTTATGTTTATTGAGAGAATTGATAAATGGGGGTGGATATTTGTTCATCCTGTTGAATAGAAATTCATAGCTTTGCTTTACCTCTTGACCCATTATAGTATCTGGGCTCTGACATTTAGCATTTGGCTGGCTTTACTCTGGTGGGTATCTATTGTGCTGATCAGTGTATAATACAGATCTGAGTACTTCCTGCAGGTAACATCTGGTCTCGACAAGTTCCTTCACCATTTGCTGGGTGAGAAAGCCTTTATTTCCCCTTCATATCATGTATAAGAAACTTAGTTTTGCAGGGCAAAGAATTCTAGGCTGGCTATTATTCTGTTTGAGAAGACTGAAAATGAAATACAAGAGAAGAATCTCCACATCTTCCCCCTGAGCAATGTGATGGACAAATTGGGGTTGGGGTCTGGCCTGTGGACCTTTCTCTGGGTCCCTGAAGATCAGTCCCTTGCCATGCCAGAGAGAAGAGTTAATATTGGTGATTTTTTCAGCCTTGTGTGTAGGTTCACTGGGTCCTTGGGTACAATCTGCAGTGGAGTATTGATTATCTTGGCTTTTCCAGACAAACAGGTGGCATAAGTCTCTGTAGTTATTTCATGGCTGTAAGGAGGTTGTGCTACTTCTGGGAAAGAAACTCAATGCATTCATCATTGTAACAAAAGTTACAAAGTTCTGGTCAATAAATCTTACTGGCCTGGGAACTTGAAGTATAAAAGAACTAAAAAAAATTATTTTACAATGTTTTCATGCTTATGGAGCTAGTTACACAGTGTCTAAGGGGAAGGATCTCCATGTGGCCACGACATCCCTATCTCAGGATATGTGCTCTGGGTCACACAGTCCTGCTCTAGCACTCAAACCACCTCCAAGAAACAATCATATCCTGTCCTTCCCTCCTCAGTGTGCCCTCAGGTATGCCTGAACTGGCAGTACCTTATTGCCTCTACCCTTGGGCAATTTCCGACTCTCCTTTAACCCCCAAGATGCCATTTCCCTCATCCTGACATCAGGCTAGGTGTGGGGAGATGGAGGTATGGAACAGGATGGGGGCTTTGCCACTATGTGGGAGCTTTGTATCTGTTTGTGTGTCGCCTTTCTGCCTGGTGGCAATGAAATGGGTGGGTCAGTTTCTGTGTCCCACAGAGGAACCTGGAGTGGCTTTGGCCTTTCCACAGTAACTCATGGGGACGTGTGCCATGGCCCAGGTATTCTGAGCCCTTTGCATCTGTGCAGCCAGTGTCCCATGTCACCCAGACCCCACTCTCCAAGACAATTTCTTAGCTTCTTTTTCCTAGCTCTGGCCTGGCGTCTTGCCGAGTTGGGGGCAGGAAAGACCTAACTGCCCCCTCAGTGCCTGTACTCATGATAACTTTGCAAAACTTTGATGTCATCTTTATTGGATTTACAACCAGTTTTATTTTACATTTGATTACCCAAGATATCCCAAAAGAGGGATTCAGTGCCCACTTTTCAGAGGCTCTGTTTAGGGGTGGGCGACTTGCCCTTGTTGGCATTGTGTTTTTCTCACCTCTTTCCTGTCTTCATCCAAGGAAAACCATTGGGCTCGCACTGGCACCTACTCCAGACTGGCCTGTAGGGGTTGCATAAATTATGAATAAATAAAAAGATGGTCCTCACCTCCATCTGCCCCTCTTAGGTTTTACTCAACAAATTTTTCAAAACTTGGGCAAGCCGATCCTCTTCAGACCCAACATTATATAGGCCACAGGCTACAGTTATTCGTGAGCATTAAACTGGATTAACAAAATGCCCTGGCCACCAGGCACGAGGCCCCGCCCTCCAGGCATACCTTTGGGAGCGCCAGGCAAGAGGTCGCTCCTACCCAGCGCCCCGCCTCCCTTAACCTTCCTCTGGCGCTGGCAGGTGCCAACTGCCAACCTCTAACTGTTAACGGTCCCAGTCTCGACAGGGGCCACGCGTGGGCTTATAGGGGCAGCTGGTGGCTGGCAGAGGCCTAAGGGTGGGAATGCTGCGCTTTGGGCCAAGCTGGTAGCTTCTCCTACAGGCAGGCAGCGTCCGGAGGAGGAGTCCCGCGCTCTCCGAAGGTGCCCAGGGAGGGACGCAGGCGGGCGCGGTGCGCGGCTTGTGGCGCGGGGAAGAGATGGCACCGGCCGCCCCGCGCTGTGCTGTCCTTTGCCGCGCTGAGCTCTCGGGGACCATGCAGGGACGCTGGCGGAGGCCCCGACTGCCCTCATGTTTTATAGCTGCCTGGGCCTGGGAGCTACAGAGGCTCCTGCAGCGCGGGGAGGAGTTACGCGTAGGGAGGCGGTGGGGCAGGCGCAGGCTGGGGCCTCCAGAGGGCCGGTTCTCCCTAAGGACAGCTGTGCAGCGCTGACACCTCTGCCTTCCAAATCCTTACTGCTCGTCTTACACTTACACGTCTAACAGGAAGGAAAGCAGCGTTCACTGTTCTTTTTAATGCACTTATGGTTCATGGAGCTTCAGTAGAACCTGGACCGTTAGAGAAATGCTGGCGTCATCTTGTCTTTTCAATCCCCTACTAAGGCCATGTTCTTTCCTCTTTCTTCCTGTTTCCAGAATAATTTTAAAAGGCCAGTATAACCTTTCTTTACCCATCTCAGGTGCCAGTAACTTAAAAATTGTACGGAGTGACCTGACAAGGCTCTGCAGTGATTGTGGCATAATGGATAATTTGATCTACTTCTCCAATGAAGCAGTGATAAGCGAAGTACTTCTGAATGTGAGACAGGAAGTTATTATAGACGTGGGAAAAAAATAGTGTAAAATACAAATGGCCTGAAAGCAATCAGGGTAAGGTCTGAGATCGCTTGGGAACTGTTCTCCTCACCATGGGGCTTGTTGTTGCTTTCCTCGTGATTAGTTATCCTCTCATACCTGACCCAACCAAGGAGAAGAGAGTAGAATTACCTTAGAGGGGATGCTTTTTCTTTCTTAACAATGATTTCTGCTTAAAAAATTATACATAAATGGGGTGGCGCCTGTGGCTCAAAGGAGTAGGGCACCAGCCTCATATGCTGAAGGTGGTGGTTTCAAACCCAGCCCTGGCCAAAAACTGGCAAAAAAAAAAAAAAATATATATATATATATATATATATATGTGTGTGTGTGTGTGTGTGTGTGTGTGTGTGTATGTATATATATATATATAATAGTTGTTGCAAACCATTCAAACAACAAAGGCATTTTGTAATGTTGTAATGCAAAAAGTAAAGTTTGCCTATAGATTTCTGCCATGGAGAATACTGTTCCTAGTTCTATATCTGTTCTCCTAATGTTTTTAAAATTGTTAAAAATAGAAGTCCCAGTTGCCTAATAGATAAGGCATTGGCCTCCCATAAAAATGTTAAAAATGATAATTATTTGACCTTTTGTTAGCCAATAGTAAAGATAATTAGTGACCCTATTATTCAGCAACTTTATTTTTTATGTAAAAAATAGTATTTTTAGAGTACAAATTCATGGAAGTAGAATTGCCAGGTCACAGGCATTGAGATTTAATAATATAATGGTTATCATTAAAATGATATCCAATAATTTATACTCTCAGGAGCAGAATTAAAGACTGGCTATTAACTAACTGATATTAACAAGGACATGGACTTTATCTGTCTTTGAATTCTTTGCCAGTCTAATAAGTGAAAGGCAATACCAAATTTGTGGCCTGGTAGGAAGAACATAACATTTGTTTGTTAATGAATGAATGAATAAGACAGGGTCTTGGCCTGTCCAAGGGTAACCAGGGTGCCAGAACCAGTAACAAAAGCCAAATACTCATATGGGTTTAAGCTGTCCTTTATTACCAAGATTCAGAATCCCAGGAAGGCAGGGAGATCATTCTCAAAGTTTGCCTTACTTTGAGAGAAGCTCTCATATACTCCGCCCAAAAGTTTTTAGCTTTACCTCATGCAGCCCTTTAAGCTCTAGCTGCACACTTCTAATCTGTACATGTTCCATATGTTGTTTTTTTTTTCTTTCAGCCTTCATGATGTTGGAACCAGCGGAGGACTGGCGATGAGACTCTCCGATAACTAGTTAGATCATTAAGTAACTTTTACAGCTAAGGGAGGGGGATTTGAGGCTTTTTTTTTTTTTTTTCCTCTTACATTCCTTGCTCTTATTTCTAAATCTCACATCTATCAAATTTGTTTTAGAAGAAAATATTCCTGTTGTTGATTCTCTAATTTTGTGTTAAATAGGGTGGGGTAGAATATTAATGTTTCTTGGAAAAGGGAGAATTACTGGAATTGGGAACCCTCCCTTGTATTATCCTTGTAAGGCAATTTCTAGGGGGTTGTCATGGTATTTATGATGCTGGTGGTTTAGATTTTTACTATGTTAATGAGGTTAGGTCATTAGGGGCATTGCTACCACAATTGTGAACATGCTCCAAAGATCCTCTATCAAGGTCTTGATGATATCCCTACTTGTGGTTTCTCTATCTGTTCCTGGTTGATCAGTCCTTGGAGACCCTCTATTATAGACTAAACATCTGGTCAGTCCTTGGGGACCCCCTTGACATGTCATCTGTTCTTTCTTAGGAACCCCTTTCCTAGGGTCCTAATCATTCTCAAAACAACCCAAGTCAGTATGACCACATCCATCTGTCCATGTCAGAAAATCTCTGGGATATTGATTAGCCTGTATCTCAAGGCAGCCCACCTTAAGGTTCTGCACCTTCTCTATTAGCCCCATTTCTATGACAACTCAGGCAAGCCTGACTCAAGCCAGTCCAAAATAGCATCTACCATCTACCCTGCTCAGTCTAACTAACCGCCTAACCTAATGTACCCCTCTCTCTGATTACAGAGCCCAATTCTTTGGGGAATGTCCTGCTTATGGCTCTGACTGCTTCATGCTAAAAAGTGGGCAGCGTGAGTAGTGGGCTCTGCAATCAGTTCTCTATCAGCTTGGGAGTGGATGTCCGTCTAGAAGGCTGCCGTACACAAGGCGTGGTTGCTTGTAAGTGTGGCTGTTTTCATACATGTGAGTGTCTGCTTGTTGTAAATGATACCCAGTGGTGACCAGTATATGTAAGTTTATAACATCTAGGCAGTAAGAAATAAATCCTGTTATATAGTTGAAAATACAGGGGCCAAAAATTAGAATTAGTCAATGTTGGACGTTCTTCCCTGACCACCTTCTAGTAAAAACAGAGGGAATGAAATCAAGTCCTGGAATACAATGTATATCAAGTGAAGTAATTTGTTGAGAATATGTTAGCTACCATAAGAGCCAGGCATAGTAGTGCTAATTAGGCAAGAAAAGCAGCTGGCATTAAAGAGTAAAGATGAACGTTTTTTTCCGAGGCTGGGGTCTGTCCATCAGACTAAAGCAGTCCTAGATGGTCCATGGGTGTGGAGAACAGCTGGCTCAGGGGGTGCTCTACAGTTCCAGCTGTGAGCTCTGCCCCCTGGGGCATTTCTCTCCAGACACCCAGCTGGCTGCTGAGGAAGCAGGATGCCGCCCCCAGAGTAGGACACATTCTTGACATCTTCTTGCCTGAGCCTCCAGGGTATCCCTGTTTCTGTAAAATTTCTATTATATTGTTAATCACCATTTGAAAAGCTTCTTTCTGCTCTCGGAGCCTGCTCCTGGCCCTTCCTTCTGTCTCCATACAGTTATCAAAAGACCTTGCTTTTGGAGTTTATGTCAAGTATCAGGGGCTGACTGGGAGATGAAGTACTCTGTCAAGATAGATTGTCCTTCCCTAGTGCAAGCATCCAAATTGGGAAGGAGGGACTTGAAAGAGACACCTTATCTGGAACATGAAGACAGAGTAGGCAGAATGTAGATCAGAAAGTCCAGCAAGCTTAAGCCTCAGTAGGGCAAAAAGTAAAAAGAAGCATTGAAAATAAATCAATGAAACATACCTCCTCCTGGCTCGCTCCTGGGCCAAATTGAGTTCCTTGGTGGGTTTTAGTTGGGGATATCACTTGCAGTCCACTCTTCCCAGGTAAGGAGGGGTTGACTCTCTCAGCTCCCTTTCTGGAGCCAAAAGGAGAATAGGAGTATTGGCCAAATGACCCTCATCTATTTCACTTACCAGCTTTCAGTGTTCATCCTTACCCTGAACTATAAACAATTTCTCCTGAGTGGCTGACTTTTCTCCCTCTTTTCTCTGAACCTTCTAAAGATTCCCTTCTTTTCTTATATCTGTATTATGTAAAGGCATAAAAAGCTGTATATATGGAATTTCATCCTGTTTTCCTAATCATTGACAAAACAATTCAAGCTGTAAAATAGTATAATACCAGGTGTATACACAGAATAGATAACTGTTGCATGTGCAAACAGGAAGTGCACTCGTAATCTGAGGGTGCCCTCATAACCAGGGACATGCACAAACAGAAAGTGCATTCATAATCAGAGAGTGTCCCAGGTATGTACACAAACAGTAACAGAAGTGCAGTTGTTATCAGACCAGAATAAAGGACAAACTTTTCCTTTATTCTGGGATCCCTATTGGGATAAGGGATCTCAATTATACCTGCCAAGGAGTCTTCAAGACAAATGTCCCAGTGTTGCCCCCAGAAGACAGTCCAAGTCAGGGTTCTCGAGGTCCCTCTTGTCTCGTTCACCCAGACATTATGAAAAGTAAAGGGAACCCTGGTATAGCAAGTCTCCAGGTTTGACCCCATGTTGGACATGAAGGTATGTAACTGGGGTGCTGGAACCAGGAGCAAGAACCAAACACTTGTGTGGGGTTAAAGTCGTCCTTTATTACCAAGGTTCAGAATCCCAGGAAGGCAAGGAGATCATTCTCAAAGCCTACTTTACTCTGAGAGAACTTCGCAGAGTTCTTAACCCTCCCCCAAAGTTACTGTTTTTAGCTTGACCTTATCCAGCCCTTTAATCTCTAGCTGCGGGATTCTGTGCTACATTTTTAATCTGTACATACTGCATCTGTTTTGTTTTGTTTTTCATCCGGGGTTATGATTATCTTCACAATGTCAGAATTTTGGGAGGAGTGGCTGTGACTCTCCAATAACTAGTTAGATCATTAAGTAACTGTTTAAGGGGGGGAGATTAGGCTGTTTCTCCTCCTATACAAGCTCACTGCACCCTCAAACTCCTGGCCTTAAGCAATCTTCCTGCGTTAGCCTCCCAAGTAGCCAGAACTACAAGCATGAGCCACTATGCCCAACTAATTTTTCTTCTTTTTTTTTCTTTGTAGAGACAGGTGTCTCAGTCTTGTGCAGGCTGGTCTTAAATTCCTGACCTCAAGTGATCCTCCCAGCTTGTTCTCCCAGATTTCTAAGATTACAAATATGAGCCGTTGCACCCAGCTATAATTTAATTTTTATTAATTTCAATTTTTGTAGTCTTAATTCTTTAAATTTAAATAAATCTTATTTTGTAAATTGTTACATAATAATTGTACATATTTATGGGATACAAAGTGATGTTTTGATACAGATAGTGTATAATAATCAGATCAGGGTAATTAGCATATCCATCATCTCAAACATTTAGCATTTCTTTCTTTTTTTTTCTTTTGCAGAGCTGGGTTTGAACCTGCCACCTCCAGCATATGGGGCCAGCGCACTCCTCCTTTGAGCCACAGGTGCCTCCCAATTTAGCATTTCTTTGTGTTGGGAACATTCAATATCTTCCTTCTGGCTATTTGAAACTATATATCATTATTAACTATAGTCAGTCTACAGTGGTATAGAACAATAGAACTTATTCTTCCTATCTAGATATAGTTTTATATTCTTTAACAAATCTTTCTCTATCTTTCCCTTCCCCCATCCTTCCAAGCTTCTAGAATTTTCTATGAGATCAATCTTTTTTAGCTTCCACATGACTCTCCACACCTGGTTTGTTTCACTTAACATGTCCTCAGTCCCATTCATGTTGTCACAAATGATAGCATTTTCTTCTTTTATAATGGCTGAATAGTATTCAATTGTGTATATACCATATTTTCTTTTTCCGTCCATCTGTTGTTGGACACCTTGGTTGATTCTGTATCTTGGCTATTGTGAATGGTGCTGCAATAGGCATGGGGGTGCAGATGTCTCTTCCAGATATTGATTTCCTTTCATTTGGATAAGTGCCCAGTAGTGGAATTGCTGGATCATGGGGTAGTTATATTTGTATTAGTAGGTTTTGGAGGATCCTCCATAGTGGCTCTACTAGTTTATATTCCCACCAACAGTGTGTAAGAGTTCTTTTTACTCTGCATCCTCACTAGCAATTGTTATTTTTTGTCTTCTTGCAAGTAGCTATTTTAAGTAGGGTAATATGATACCTCATTGTGGTTTTGATTTTCATTTCTCTGATTATTAGTGATTTTAAATATTTTTTTCATATTCTTTTAGCCATTTGTATGTCTCCTTTTGAGAAATATCTGTTCAGATCATTTGTCCATTTTTTAATTTTTTTTTTTCTATTGGGATGTTTGAGTTCCTTATATATTCTGGATATTAATCCCCTCTCAGATGAATAATTGCAAATATTTTCTCCCATTCTGTAGGTTTTTTCACTGTAATGATTGTTTCCCTCACTTTGCAGAAGTTTTTTAGTTTGATATAATCCCAAAGTCTATTTTGCTTTTTTTGCTATGTTTGAAGTCTTATTCATAATTTTTTCCCCCAAATAAATGTCCTGAAGCATTACCCCTATGTTTGTTTTTTTTTTTTTTCTTCTAATAGTTTTAATAGTTGGGATATTAAAGTCTTTAATCAATTTTGAGTTGATTTTTTGTGTTGGGTGAGAGTTTAGGGGTCTAGTTCCTTCTTCTTCATATAGATATCCAGTTTTCTGAGCATTATTTATTAAAGAGATGTCCTCTCCCCAATGGCTGTTCTTAGAACATTTGTCAAAATTCAGTCAGCTTTAGCTATATTTTTGATTAACTTTTGAGTTCTTTATTCTGTTCCATTGGTCTGTGTGTCTGTTTTTATGCTAGTACCAAACTGTTTTGATTACTATAGCTTTGTGGTATCTTTTAAAGTCTGGTACTGTGTTGCCTTCAGATTTATTCTTTTTTGCTCAGAGTTGCTTTGGATTTTTGAGATCTTTTTTTGTTCCATGTGAATTTTAGGATTTTTTTACATTTTTGATACCTTTGTATTTTGATAGGGATTGCATTGAATCTGCAAATTGCCTTGAGTAGCATAGCCATTATTATTATTTTAACAATAATTATTTCTATCTATGAGCATGAGATATCTTTCCATTTGTTTGTACCTTTTTCAATTTCTTTCATCAGTATTTTGTAATTTTTTTTCTTGTAGAGTTCTTTCATCTCTTTGCTTAAATCTATTCCTAAGTGTTTCATTTTTGGTGTAGCTATAGTAAATGGAATGGCCTTCTTGATTTTTTTGTCTTCATTTTCTTTTTCAGTTAGTTCATTGTTCATGTATAAAAACACTATTGATTATTATATATTGATTTTATATCTTGCAGCTTAGTTTATCAGTTTTAATAGTTTTAGAGTAAAGTATTTAGGTTTCCTATGTATATGGGATCATGTTGTCTGCAAAGAGGAACAGTTTGACTTCCTCCTTTCCAATTTGGATGCCCTTTATTTTATTCTCTTGCCTAATTGCTTTGACTAAGACTTCCAGCACTATGTTGAATATGTATGGTGAGAGAGATCATCGTACCTTATTCCAGTTCTTGCTCCAGTTATTAGCTCAAGGGCATCCTTCTTATTACAGCTCCATACTTAGCTGAAAGCCTTAGTATGATTTTAGCTGTGGGTTTGTCACACATGGTCTCTATTATGTTGAGGTTTTTTTTTTTTTATGAAGGGATATTAGATTTTATAAAATGCTTTTTCTGCATCCATTGAGATGACCATATTTTTTTTGTCCTTCATTCCATATTACATTTATTGATTTGCATATGTTGAAACACCTTTGCATTCCTGGGATAAATACCACTTGATCGTGGCAGTTTTATCATAATTTATATCCTCATGCTGTTCTTGATTAGAGTTCCTCTTCTCATCCTGGAGATGGCAATTGGCTAGAGGCTGTGTCAGGGCAGCATTGGTGTATGGAAGTTTGCCAACCCCTGGATTGGTGATGTGGGGCATTCCTGATTCATGGTGAGGAGCACTAGGTGGCCCAAGCCTATCCTTTATATCCTATTCCCATCCCAACCCTTATCTGGAATAGGTTTCATGACTTCACTTGCATGGGTCAAATCACTTCAATTTCCCAATCCTCATGTTGAATTCTGTCCCTTCTTCTGGCCTAGCTATTTTCCCCTACCTCTAAATTCCTTATGGTCTCTAGGTATGCCTCACCATGAGTTTGTACTACAACATGCTCATAGCCTGGAGTATTTTCTATTGGGTTCGGTTTTTTAGTGCCCAGTGCCTCAGTCATTGTACCCCACACTGAGGAACATTAGTGATTTTGGTGAGAGGAAAGGGGAAGAAAGGGCAAGTGAGAGGGCTAAGGAAAGGACTGGGGTAGGATTGTTGAGAGAAGAGGGATAATGAATAAAATGATGAAATGGGCTTACAAGGAAGGGATAGATGGAAGAAGAGGGGCGTTCTTGGTTTCCTTCATGGCCAGTTCACATCAGAGCTGAATGTGCATGGACAACATCCATCACCTACTTCTGGTACTAGAAAATGGTGAATGGCTTGGATGAAATTGAGATACATGGGCTACCAGTCTTTCATCTGTGTCTCGCTTTGTGACCTGGGTATTTATCTCCCTCTCCATAATGAAAGGGCCTAGGTCCACTGGGAAGGTGAGACACCCCTAATTTCTAATCTGATAGACTTTATTGCATCTAAGATCCTCTAATAGTCTCCTAACTTTGATGCCTATAGATCTCCACTTCTTACTCTTTTTAATTTGACTTTTGATTCCCAGTAGCCATTGATCCGGTATCTCCAACTTTTGCCTTTGCTGAATTCTCTTTCTGAATCATACTTTCGATGAGAAAGTTGCAGACATTATGTCCCTTACTCCTAAATACTGTAGTGCATACTTCTTAGAGGGAGGAAATTCACCTACATAATCACAGTGTCATTATCAAAATCTGGAAATTAACATTGATCTACTTTTATTATCTAATCTTTAGATCTCATTCATTTTTCCCCATTTATCCCCCAAATATTCTTTATACATTTAAATAAATATTAAATATGTTTAATATTAATATTTAAATGTTAATATTAATGTTTAAATGTTAAATATTCTTTAAACATTTTTCCCCAGTCCAAAATCCAATCCAGAATCATATTGGCATTCAACGATCATGTCTCTTTAGTCTGTTCTAGTCTGGGACAGTTCTTCTCAGTCCTGTCTTTCATGATACCAACATTTTTTCAAGTGTAAGCCAGTTATTTTGCAGAATCCCTCAATTTGGTTTAATGTTTCCTTGTGACTAGAATCAGGTTAGGTGATTCCTATTTCTGATCCTGAGTAGGTTTCAGAGAAAATTTTAGTAGGATTCAAGATGGAGGAACTGGGTGGCTCCTTAGTGCTGTCTGAATAAGTATTCACTGTTTTCATTGAAGGAAATTCAGAACATCAGACATACTCACATTCAATGATGAGTAAAAAAACACATTCTAAAGCTAAGTAAAAATAATATTGGCTTACAAGGTGTAACTCTAGAATATTACTATTTTTTTCAAACAAAAATACCAGAATTCACTTTTCCCAATTAGCACTTTACCCTCCAAAGGAATCATCTTGCAAAGCTATGCTCTTATCTAACAAAATTGTCTTTGATTGTAAATATGTCAAGAATTCTTTTAGAATTGGGTTTCTAAGTCTGGTGTAGTATACTTTTAGATGGAGTATATTAATATCTGGTAAGAACTTGTATTGTTCAAGGCTCTGTTGTAGATAGAAAATTCAGTATGATAACTAGTTCAAGCAGAAACAGATTTATTTTATTATATTGGGGACTCTTTACATGGGCTGAGGAGCCAGGTTAGGATGACAGGCATCCTTTAACAAAATAGCCATGGGACTCACCCAGCCATGCAGTATAACCTCCTAGGGAAATACCTTTTGCTACTACCCATTGCTTTGTGATGGTCAAGTCTGCTCCAGTCATCCGATGGGGGCCAGCAGATTCTGACTCCACACACACCAACACTACACATCTTCCCATACTGAGATCACATCATACGCCTTTGTTTTCCCCAGCAACCTTGTGAGAGCTTCTCAGATTGGGGCATGTAGTTTACATGCCGGCACCCTAGCTTTTAGGGTGAGGAAATGAAAAGGGAAAGATCTTGGACTAGGAGCCCGAAGATCTTAATTCTGTTTCTAGCTCAGTCATTGACTATTTGACTTACCTCAAGGAAGTTACTTCATTTCTCTGAGCCTTCTGAGAGATGGGTGAAGAGCCCAGTAAAAACCTGTCCATTGCTCTGTCTAGTATTAAGATAGTCAATGGGGCTTCTTGTGGCACTTGGAACAGTGTTCTCTGTGCTAGTACTTCTCACCCTACCAATCTGATACAAAAAAGACTCTCTGGCTAGAGCTCCATGTAATTTAGGAAGCACCTCTCACACAGGTTTTTATCTCTCTCCCACTAGAGCCCTGGTGATACCCAGTTCATTGTGGTAATGGTGGTCTGTCCTAGTTCTGAAAGGGTAAAGAGACATAAAGCAGATGAGGGTGAGAGTGGTAAAGGGGGCCAATCTTTTTCTCTACCTGCTAGTTCATCCCCATCCCCACTCCACCCAGTCCTGGAGTATCACAAAATGAGGGAGTGGTCAGAGGCTTGGAGGTCTGAATCTTCTGGGCAGGAAGAAGCTGGAAGCCTCTGGCTCTGAGCTTTTCAGGGCTCTCTAAATTGGGAGGTATAATTAGTTCCAATTTAATAGTGAATACATGTGGTGTTTGTTTTTCCATTCTTGTAATACTTTACTAGGATAAAGGTCTCTAGTTCCATCCTGGTTGTTACAAAAGGTATTACCATAGTTCATCATTTGTTTTTTAACGTATGGGAGTAAAACTCAACAGAAATCAAGTAGCTGGGAGGGCAGAGGAGGGGATGGATATAATCACACTTAATGGGTACAATGCACTGTCTGGGTGATGACATACTTATAACTTTAACTCAAACAGTACAAAAGCAATTTGTGTAGCCAAAACATTTATACCCTCTAATATTCTGAAATTTAAAAAATTAGGTTGTTGAAGAGGTTACATTAGGATGCAGGAAGAAAAATTTAGAACTTCTACTTATATTTTTTTAAACCAAAATAAGCAAAACAAATTAAGCTTCACTGATATCAAGTGTGCAGGATGATAGTAGTTCAAGTGTAAATTTTCTACATATGTTGAGGATGCTTTCTCAGAAAGTTGTCACTGTTAGAGGTGGGTGATAATTTTTTTTTTTTTTTAAGATAGAGTCTCACTATGTCACCCTTAGTAGAGTGCTGTGATGTCACAGCTCACAGCAACCTCAACTCCTGGATTTAAGCAATTCTCTTGCCTCAGCCTCCCAAGTAGCTGGGACTACAGGCACCCACCACACTGCCTAGCTATTTTTTGTTGTAGTTGTCGTTGTTGTTTAGCTGGCCTGGGCTGGGTTCAAACCTGCCAGCCTCAGTGTATGTGGCTGGCGCTGTAACAACTGTGCTATGGCAAGCCAGAAGGTGATAATTTTAAGAGACCTCTAAGGTAAATAAAAGGTGTGAAGTGCAGGTGAAGATTTGCCAGTTGAATGGGAACCAGAGTGGGTGGTCATGGAGCCGGCATTGATTTCCAAGGCCATGAACTTTAGAAGGATGGAAGATTCTTTGCTACGGAAATCACTATGAGGGTATGGCTTCGGAGGTATCTCCACCCCATTGAGCTGCCTTAACTCCATTTGACATTCAAAGAGGTAGGGTGATGCTACCTAGTATCACAGGCAACCCTAATAAGTTCCAAGTTCTCCAAGACTCTTTTGGTCCCTAGCCCATGGAAACCAGGTGATCTACTTCCTAGTGCCTGAGTGGGTGAGGAACTGCACTCACAGTAAGAGCTAAACATAATTAACCAGCTAGAGAGGACGTACATGCCAGGTTCTGCTCTTGGCACACTATTCTCTCTCTCTCTCTCTTTTTTTTTTTTTTCAGAGATAGTATTTCACTACATTGACCAGAGTGAATTACAGTAGTTGTCCACTGGCACAGTCATTGAGCACTGCAGCTGGGAACCCCTGGGCTCAAGTGATCCTCTCATCTCAGTCTCCTGAGTAGCTGGGACTATAGCTGTACACTGCCATGCCTGGCTCAGCATCTCACCCCTTTGGTAGGAATAGTGAAATTATAGTTACAGGACAGATGCAATCATTTGGTGGTTTGGTGTGGTCACTAATGAACAAGTTAGAAGTTAATATACTTCTAAGATTGAGTGACACTACAGTGATAATACTGCTGCATTATTTGGCTCAACTCTGGGACAAGAGGGATTTGCAGGCATAAAATCTGTGTCCCCAAGGCAGAGGGAGATCAGGCTCACCAGAATAGACACTAAGTGGAGCAGAGTTTGGCAAGTGGAGGTTGTGTATGTGTGTGTGAGCAGGTGCATGCATGTGTGGGAGGAAGATGACATCTTGGCCCCTTGTAGAAAGAACACTATGTCCACAGCCTGTGCTTGCAGTTCTAGTGAACCCATTTATTGGGCCACAGCATTGTTGTTCTAGTCCCACTCTTGGAGGGCAGCCCGGGAGAAGTTAACTACATCGTGGACTTATGTGGGTGAGGGATTGGAGAGAACACTGTCTCTCTCCATAACTAGGAAGATTGGGTCCTGCAAAGTGCAGTCTCATCATGACAAAATGGTGTCCCCATGTCACAGAGGGACAGAGGTCCAGCCCTATGAGCAGTCATCAATTTCTTCTTCCAAAGTTCCCAATCTCAGAGCAGAATATTCCATTTTGCAGAATCAGTGCTATTCCAGGAGAGTAAAGATGTCTTGAGTTGCCTGTTTCCTTCCAAAGCCAAATGAGTGACATCACCAGTTGCTAGGCAATTTTTTTTTTCTTTTCTTTTCTTTTCCTTTTCCCTTTCCTTTCCTTCTTGTAAATCCATTTTTGTTTATTTATTTTTATTTCAGATTAACATGAGGGTACAAATGATTAGGTTACATCATTTGCATTTCTAAGGTAAAGTTCAAGTTGTATTTGAGCCCTTCATCCAGGGGGAGTCCTATGCATCCTTACATGGTGCGCATTAGGTGAGAGTTTACCAATCCTCCTCCCTCCTCTCCTCTCCCCTTTTCCTCTTCCCAAATTCCCCTTACTTGAATATATTTGTGTTTTTCTCTCATGTGGATGTGTAGTTGTTTTCCTACTAGTTTCATATTAGTATTGAGTACATTGGATACTTGCTTTTCCATTCTTGTGATGATACTGTACTAAGTAGTATGTTCTTCAACTCCATCCAGGTTAATACAAAAGATGTAAACTCTCCAGCTTTTTTATGGGTGAATAGTGTTCCATAAATCATAAATGTGGCTGATTCCACATCTTGGTGATGGTGAATTGAACTGCAATAAACATTCTAATGCAAACATCCTTTTGGTAAAATGATTTTTTTCTTCTGGGTAGATACCTAGTAATGGGAGTGCAGGATCAAATGGAAGGAAGTAACGAGAATCCTCCATACTTCTTTCCATAGCAGCCGTATTAAGTTTGCAACCCCGCCAGCAGTATAAAAGTGTTCCCTTCTCTCTGCATCCATACCAGCATCTGCAACTTTGGGATTTCTCACTTGGTTTAGGTGATATCTCAAAGTGGTTTTGATTTGCATTTCTCTGATGATTAGGAATGATGAGCATTCTTTTCATGTGTTTGTTAGTCATTCCCCTGTCTTCTTTAGAGAAGGTTCTGTTTAGGTCTCTTGCCCATTAACAAATGAGATTGTTTGCTCTTATTGATTAATTTGAGTTCTCTGTTGGCATAAATCTAAGCATTAAATCTTTAGATGGGTAGTATGGACATTTTAACAGTGTTGATACTTCCCAGACATGAACATGGTATGTTCTTCCATTTGTTAATGTGTTCTGCTATTTCTTTCCTCAGGGTTTCATAGTTCGCTATTATAGAGATCCTTCATGTCCTTTGTTGGTTATATTTCTGGGTATTTCATTTTATTTGAAGCAATTGTGAAGGGTACTGTGTCTTTGATTTGATTCTCAGATTGACTGTTATTGGCGTATATGAAAGGCTACTGATTTGTGAGCATTGATTTTGTATCCCAAGACATTACTGTATTTCTTAATCACTTCCAGGAGCTTTGTGGTTGAATCCTTGGGATTTTCCAAGTATAAGATCATATCATCTGCAAAGAGAGAGACTTTGATTTCCTCTGTCTTCATTTGAAAACCCTTGACAGCCCTCTCTTGGCTGATTACATTGGCTAGAACTTCCAGCACTATGTTGAATAGCAGTGGTGATAGTGGATATGCTTGTCTGGTTCCAGTTCTAAGTGGAAATACTTTCAGTTTTACTCTATTCAATATGATATTGGCTGTGAGTTTGTTGTAGATGGCCTCTATCAGTTTATGAAATATCCCATCTGTGCCTATTTTCTTAAGTGTTCTTGTCAGAAAAGGATGCTGAATTTTATTGAATGCTTTTTCTGCATCTATTGAGAGGATCATATGGCAAGTTTTCTTCGTGCTCCTCCCCCTCCTTTCTAGTAGAACCAATTCCTGTAGCAAAATGGACACTAATGCTGCCAGTTATGGGATGGATTTGCTGCCTTGGAAAAATGGGCGATGTCCATTAGTCATTAGGCAGCTTTTCATCCATGGTCTCCCTGTGGATGTCACTGTTGTCTATAGTTGTTGGGGCTGGGCTCCCCTGTCTTGAGAGATACAGGTTGCTGCTCAGTATAGACAGCATGGAGGCAAGCAGAGCAGGTTGAACCAGGAGGAGCTGTGAGCACTCTTTCTTCACCATGAGTTCCTATACCCTTCCTTGACCAAGGGCCGGTTAGTCCTCTTAAATGTGCTCTCACTGACTTTGTGCTGGTGGACTTCCAGGGGTACTTAAGCCACTTTAAGGGATTGGGGGAGCACTATGCATATCTTTTTGAAGGACCATGGCTTCTCTAAGGTGTTAGAGATAATGAGGTTCTGGAAGTACCATTGGTGAAGCAAGTGGGCTGGGATTGGCAGAAAGTTGAGGATGCTGAGGAAGGTGACCCAGCCCAGAGTTCTCTTCAGGTAGGGCTATTTTACTTCTTGGCTTTGGGGGCAGAGAGTGGGGAATTGGGAGGAAAAAGTGGTAGTGGTGGGTTTCACATGTGCTACTTGGTATTGGATTTTCAAGGAGCTGGGAAGCTGGTTGGTCACTGAAGGGGTTGGATCCCAGATCCAGAATCCTGTGGTATGGGAGATATGTCATCAGAATGGGGGTAGGTCACCAGGGAGGGGGATCTCCCTACACTGCTGTTGCAGGCAATGTAGGAGGGAGTCCTACACTCAACCCTATTCCATCCAAGCACAGGGGGTGTAGCTGCATGAGACAGATGGTGAGGAAGACCAGCAGGCTGAGTAGGGTCATGTAGCACCACAGGAAGGTTAAAGTGATGCAAGTGTCCCAGCTGATTAAACAGTTCTTCCCTGAACTTGGGGTGGGAAAATGGTCAGGGACATCTGGAAAGAAGCCTTCCTTTGGTCACCATGGCCCGCAGCCCTTGGGAAGGTTGACCTGCCAGCCCTTTGTTTTTCTTACAAGTTTCCAACTCTTAGGGACTTCCATGTCCTTCCTGGCCATCCCCTGAGTCTGGGCCAGCATCCGGCCTCCCTCATAGAAATCCTTTGATCTGAGGCTTCACACTGCCCCATTTCAATGGCTTCATATGAGCCCAGGACTGCTCCTTCCCTCAAGATGCACCTACCACCCTCGATCAGATCACTCCTTGCCTGTACTCCTATAGCTCACACCTGCAGCTTCATCACCACTGTGGGATGGACAGAGGGGACAGACCCAGCCCCAACACTCCTACTAGATCTGGGATGGGGCCTATCTATAGCTGGTCAAACCCTGGGGCTTGGAGATCACCTCTTGGCTCCACAGAGCCATCCATGTTCTGGAAGGACACAATGATGATGAGGGTTAACAGGATCAGGTGGTCATGAAACAAAGACATTATGTAGCTGCTAGGGTGTCTGGTGAAATGAGGCTGCTCAGAACACCTTCAAAGCATATGAGCACTAAGGTAAGGACAGGTTTGGTCTTGGTGAGATCTTTCAGCAGGGCCCAGTAAGGGGTCAAAGTGAGCCCTAGCAATTTTGGTTAAGCTGAGGAAGGGAAACAGGGCAGGGTTTTCACTGGGATGAGAATCTGCAATGCCTAGGACCAGCCTGGGATGCTTTGTGAAGATGGATATGGAATTCTGGAGGGGAAGGATGATACCTTCCAAGATTCTTATCAAGGTGCCCAACTGTGTGATAAGCAGGGCCAGGAAGAAGACAAAAGCCTAGAACGAGGAGCCAGGGAACAATGAGGCGGCTTGGGAAAAGACTGCATATGCCAGACCAGGGTCCTCCATGACTGTGAGAGAAAAAGGCGTTGAGGCAATGGTCTGAGTTGGAGGTGGGAGGAATGGCAGAGTGATGGGTTAGCAATGTCTGGGGGCAGAGGAAAGAGGCATGGTGCAGGGGTGCATGGATGGCTTGGGGCTAATTGTTTGCCCTCACTAGTTTTGTTAACTGTGTGAGCTGCACCTAATGGGGCTCAGTTTCTTTATCTAACAAATATGTGCCCTAAGGTTGATGTGAGCAACAACTTAGCAAAGGCCCTGGCATATACAAAATGGTGATTATAACATGAATAGGAAATGTGATTAGGACTGTGACCGGCCTCAGGAGAGGCTTAAGTGGTCCATAAAGCTGCTAGGAAACACATTTTCTAGTGTCCTCTGGTGCCTTTGGGAAGCACCCTCCCACCCCCACTTTCCTTTTGCACCTTGATATTGCTGGGTAGGGTGTGGTGGATACCTGGTACTAGGGGTGTTGGGGAAGGTTGTTGATCTAGTCCAGGTAGTCTGGGAGGTGACACAAGCAGGATGTTTTGTGGGGTCTTAGCTTCCCAAGAGTAGTTACTCTCTTGGATATCAGCTGTGTCACCATTGAGACATTCCTCTACTTCTGTTTGAAGTAGAGGAAAAGAAGGATGGTGGTGAACAAACAGACCTCTCTGCTATCTGCAAACCAGGGAAACTGAGGACCAGAGAGGAAAATGAGTGCATGTTGCTGCATAACTGGACACCTAGACAGTGCCAGGAAGCTAATCAAATGGACTCAGGGTGAGTTGCACTGGGGACTCCACCTAAGGGGCTGAAGATTTTATATGTACCGCAGCTAGCATTCCTCAGTACGGGGGGTTGAATTGTGTTCCTCCCCCCAATTCCTGTGTTGAATCCCTAACTCCCAGTACCTCAAAATGTGACCTTATTTGAAAATAAGATCATTGCAGATGTAATTAGTTAAGACAGTGTTATTATAAAAAGGAAAAATCTGGGCACAGACATGCTGCACACAGGGGAGAATGCCATGTGAAGA
The DNA here is from genome assembly GCA_963574355.1 of Loris lydekkerianus. Classification (NCBI taxonomy): domain Eukaryota; kingdom Metazoa; phylum Chordata; class Mammalia; order Primates; family Lorisidae; genus Loris; species Loris lydekkerianus. The sequence continues at coordinate 25,665 of CAUYPK010044714.1, forward strand.
TGAAGGCAGTGATCAGGTGAGGCTTCCATAAGCCAAGGAATGCCAGAGATGGGCAGTGCCCACCAGAAGCCAGGACAGAGGTCCAGAGCAGATTCTCCTTCATAACCCTCAGAAGGAACCAGCCTTGCCAAAACATAGATCTCAGATTTCTGGTCTCCAGAACTGTGAGACAATACATTTCTGTTGTTTTAAGCTACCCGGTTTATGATTCTCTGTATGGCAGACACAGCAAACTAATCCATTCAGAGTTTTCTCTCTTTTTGAACTTCAAGTTCAGAGTGCTGGTGTTATTCAAACTCATTTATAATACATTTTTATCAACTGGCAGAGCAAAATCTTAAGATTTTTTTTCTCCTTCCTGTCTGAATTTTATTTTTTTCCCTACTGCTATAGCTACTCACTTTCCTGTGCTTCTTTAATATGGGTGTTCCTTTGTGTCATCAATTAAGTGGCATTGTGCTATAAATCATTTTATGTTTCTCTGAGTTTTTTTTCACTTTTTTTTTTTTTGCAATATTTTTATTTTGCTGAATATATATCTGGTTTGTTGTTTCTGACTGCTGCATTGTACTCTGTAGTATGCATTTAAAATCTGTTTTATATATTTTTTAACACTTAAAAATTTTCATATTTTAGAAACAGGGTCTTGCTCTGTCATCCAGGTTGGATCAGTGCTCACTGCAGTGTCAAATTCCTAGCTTCAACCAATCCTCCTACCTCAGCCTCCGAAGTAGCTGGAACTACAGGTACACACAACTCTACCTGGCTAATTTTTCTATTATTATTTTTTTTAAAAATAGAGATGTGGTCTCAATGTTGCCAGGAGTTGGTCTCAAACTCCTGGCCTCAAGCAATCCTCCTGTCTCAGCCTCCTAAAATGCCAAGATTACAGGGCCCACATTTTATATTTGATTCCCTAAATAATAAGCCCATTCCCTGTGATCACAAACATCACCAGGATGGTCATCCATTTATAGGGCTTGTGTGAGAATTTCTCTAAGTGTGAGAATACACTTGAGAATGAGGATCACTGGGCCAAAAAACCTACTTACTTAATTTAACCAAATGTTGCCAGATTTCCAACTACCTTCTGTTCTTTTGATTAGAAAATTTCTCAATCTAAACCTCCACATTTTCTTATCTAACGAGAGGTAATCTATGATCTTACTATTCAAAGTGGCCTCTGAAGGGCGGCAGCACCACCTGGGAACTTGTTGGCAGTACAGATTCTTGGGCCCACCCTGTATTACTAATTCAGATTCCTTGGAAACTCATAATGCCTGTTATAGTGTGAAAAGATCTATCTAATGATGGGTAGAGTCTAATATGATAGCCATTAGACACATATGGCTATTGAAATTTAAATTAATAATTCAGTTCCTTAGTTCTATTTGCTATATTTCATCAAATTTACCATATTTCCTGGGTACAACAGCTACGTGTAGTGGCTGGTGGTACTGCATAGGACAGTACAGATGTGGAAGGATTCTGACATCACAGAGAGTTTTGATGGACATCACTACCCTAGGGGATGGTGGTTCTCAAGTAAGGCTACTCATGGAGTCACCCAGGAGCTTTTTAAAAAGCAAAACTTTTTGTTGAGATACAATTTATAGACAATAAAAAATGAAGATACAAAATGAACACTTCACGAGTTTTGACAAATGACCTACGTAGTCAACATTCCAATTTCTTTTACTCAGAGAGTTCCTCTGGGCTCCTTTCCAATGTGTTGTCACCCTTAGACATTACCAAATGTCCCCAGGGGTGGAGAGAAATCACTCAGGTGAGAACCTTTTTATTGTGTTAAGGATTTTTTTTTTTTGTACGAAAGGTCTTTATTGGTGAGGCGGGGATGTCGCAGGACAACACCAAGGAGGAGTGAGGAAAGAAAGAGAGAGAGGGGAGAAAAGAGAGAGAGAGGAAAGGGAGGGGGAGAGACGGAGACAGAGAGAGACAGAGAGAGAGGAGAGAGAGGGGGGAGAGAGAGAGAGCACGCATGCGAGAGAGAGTTATATAGGTTCAGTTAGGGGAAGTCTTAGAATGGTGATGGGAGGGTAGAATAGCCAAGAAGGAGTTACTGCCCTGGCCGGAAGAGGCGTTAGGGGCAGGCTATAAGTTGGGAGGGGCTTTCTTTGGGGCAATTATCTAACATTCCTCCCTTCTTGATTTATTAAAATAGGGGGTTGGCCTTGGGATAGGGGACTTAAAGTTCTCTCTTCTGTAGTTTCTTCCTGCTGAGAGGGGCTCATAGTTTCAATTGGCCAACTAGAGGACAATTATGATTTTTTTTTTTTTTTTTTTTGCCGTTGGGAGGATGTAAGTTTTTGCTTTTCAGACTGTTCTTTTAGCTGTGGTTGTTTAGAAGTGGTGTTTAGGAAAGTCTTGTGGTTCGGAATAGCATAGTTCATTCACGAAGAACAGTTTCTCTTGTTGTAGATTTGGAGTACCAGCTGAGTACCTGCCACCATCATGGTTACTCTTGGCTCTGTAGAGGTAATCTTTGTTGGGTGAGAGAAGCCAGGGTCCCTTTAGTCTTCAGAAGAGGCAACTCCCAAGTTTGCTTGTAGGTGCTGTAGGTTGGCTGGCCCCATGTCCTCTCTGAGCCAAGGGGCAATCAGCCTTCCAGTGACCCTTTTTTTTTGCAGAGAGGAATGGCCATGGCAGAGGTTTGGGATTGGGCAATGTATTACCCGGTGGCCTTCTCCATCGCATTTGTAGTATGATTCAGGTGGTTGAGTCATGAAGTCGTCTTTTGCTCCAAGTCTGGATGGGGTCGGTGTTGGGTGCTGGTTAGAGCACTTTGGTGAATGGACACAAGCCAATGCGGTGGTGAGCACCAGGAGTGCGAGAGGAGGATAGGGAGCTCCCAGGAGCTAAAATCTTGTGGACGAGGTGGAAGCTACCCTTGGGAGTGTTCCCTAATTACATTCCTCTTCTGACACCAGATGAAAGGGGGGGCACTTGACTGGCAGAGATCTCATAGACCACCAAGGCTTGTACAAAAGGTCTTTATTGGTGAGGGGGGGATGTTGCAGGACAACACCAAGGAGGAGTGAGGAAAGAAAGAGAGAGAGAGGAAAGGGGTGGTGGGGGGGGGGAGAGACAGAGACCAAGAGAGACAGAGAGAGAGGAGAGAGAGGGGAGAGAGGTGTGTTAAGGATATTAACAACAATAACAAAAAGCCATAGCTAACATCATACTCAATGGGGAAATATTGACCACTTTCCCCTAA
>CAUYPK010044715.1:0-21637 GCA_963574355.1 Loris lydekkerianus
GAGGTCACGTGGCGCTTCTAAGCGTGGCCCACCCCCCAGGAGGGTCACACACGTGGCGGGCCCACCCCCGCCCGCCGTCCCCCTCTGCACTACCCCCGCCCCCCACACCCCCCCACTATGTGCCAGCATCAGTTGTCCTCATATTAGAATTGAGTACATTGGATTCTTGCTTCTCCATTCTTCAGATGCTTTACTAAGAAGGATGTGTTTCAGCTCCATCCAGGTTAATACTACAGATGTAAAGTCACCATCTTTTTTAGTGGCCGAGTAGTATTCCATGATACACATCTACCATAGCTTATTAGTCATTCCTGGTGGGCATTTAGGTTGTTTCCACAATTTGGCAATTATAAATTGAGCTGCACTAAGCAGTCTAGTACAAATGTCCTTATGATAAAATGATTATTTTTCTTCTGGGTAGATGCCCAGTAATGGGATTGAAGGATCAAATGGGAGGTCTAGTTTGAGTTTTTTGAGGATTCTCCATACTTCCTTCCAAAAGGTTGTATTAGTTTTCAGTCCCACCAGCAGTGTAAAAGTGTTCCCTTCTCTCCACATCCACACCAGCATCTGCAGCTTTGAGTCCTTGTAACATGGGCTATTCTCACCGGGGATAGGTGATATCTCAAGGCGGTTTTGATTTGCATTTCTCTGATAATTAGGAACAATGATCATTTTTTCATGTTTGTTAGCTATTCATGTCGTCTTTAGAGAATGTTCTATTCATTTCACCTGCCCATTGATATAAGGGAATGTTGACTCTTTTTTTTGTGTGGCTTGAGTTCTCTGTAGATTCTAGTTTTCAGGCGTTTGTCCAGTCGCTAACATGCAAATACCTTTGCCCGTTCTGGTGGCTGTTCTTTGCTTTGGTTCTCGTCTCCTTGGCTTGGAGTTGGTAATCTGCATGACTTGTTGACATAGCCATGGTTGACTCCATTCTTCTTTTTAGTTTGTAGTTTTGTTTTTGTCAAATTTACTTTCCAGGCATTTTGTCCCAAACATGTACTTACTAATTCATCTGCTTAGAATAGTTTAGCTGGAAAAATAAAATCAAGATCTCAGAAATGCTCTTTACCAAAGTCACTGTTGCCATGTCTTCGAATGCCCCTGCTGAGGTCTTTGCCTTTCTCCAGTCTGGATTCCCTGTCTCTGTGGGTAACTATGGAATACAACTTACTGGACTTTGGAATTCATAGTTAACTCAGAAGTTACTATAGCTAGTGATTCACAGGATCTGTTTTAAGGACAGTATGAGGAATATAGAGGCACAGTTTTTAGTTATAGTAAATATGAATTAGCCTTCTTATATTTACCCACGTGCCAAACACATAAGTATAGGGCGCTCATATGTGATAATCTCAGCTTATTTTTCTGAGGATTTTTTCAAATCTACTCTCTAACAAAATATTTCCCCAAAATGTACCGATAGAACATTACCTCCCCAATACTGCTTACTCTTTCTCTTTCCTTGGGAGCAATCATGAGGATTAGGAGATTGAGCACTGTTAAATTCTATGGTAGCAGAAACCATTTACTTTCAACTCAGTATTCCTCAAAATTACTTGACCATGCACCCAAGTCCCTGTTTTTACGTGTTTGTTCTTCTTTCCATGGAATAGTTGAGCAGTGGGCTCTAGATAGCTAATCCTTATAAGATAGTGATAGTAATTGCTATGGTGTTGTTGACCCCTTCGCCAGATCATGTTGAAATCCAATCTTCAGTGTTATAAGTTTGGATCAAGGAGTGGATCCCTGATGAATAGATCAGTGACTTCCTTCAGAGGGAGGGACTGAGTGACTTCTGGCTGTTTTAGTTCCTGAGAGAGGTCCCAAAGAAGCTCGCTCCCAAAGACCCTCACAGCTGCCCCCTCACCCTGTGATCTCTGCACATGCCAGCTCCCCTTCCTCCATGAGTGGAAGCAGCGTGAGGCCCTCACCAGATGCAAGGGCAGCATCAGGCTTCTTACACAGCTCACAGAACAATAAGGCAAATGAGCCTATTTATCAATTATGCAGCCCCGGGTTCATTTATAGCAACACAGAGGGAGTGAGATAGTCATTGTCATTTGATGGACATCTACTAGATGCATGGAACTATTCTAGGCACTTTAGCAGTTGCCATAGGTAGGCATCTGCTTGGATGCTTTAACAGGGACTAAAATGACTACTTTAGTTTGATCTATTATTTAAACATGACAGAGACTTTTTTTCCTCTCACATAAAAATCTGAAATGGCAAAAAGTATAGCTGACTTAGGGAACTCAGGGCAGCAAGCTTTTACAGGGTTGTCCAAGAGCTCCGATACTCTCTGTGGTGTTGCTTCCCCATCCTTCAAAGGATCCCTTCCCTGTAGGACCTCATCCATGTCCCAAAAGAAACACCCCAACAAAGGAGAAAATAGAAGGCAAACACCTTCCTTTGCTTTATGGTGTGTTTTAATTATTATGGGTACATAATGACTATAAGTCTTTATAGAATATGCGTGATGTTTTGATGCAGGCATATAATGTGAATTAATCAAATAAGGTTAATCGGGTATCCATTTATTTGTGTCAGGACCATTCCAATTTTACTCTTTTAGTTATTTTAAAGTACATGCTAACTTACTGTTGATTATAGTCACTTTGTTGTGCTGTAAGGTATTGTTCATTCTATCTCACTAACCATATTTTTGTGCACATTAACCACTCCACTTTCTCCCTTCCTCCTTGCTGTCTTTCCCATCTTCAGATGGCCATCGTTCTACTCTCTGGCTCCGTGAGACCAATGTTTCAATATTTAGCTTCCACATATGAGTGAGAACTTGTGATATTTTCTTTTCTGTGCTTGGCTTAATTCACTTAACATAACATTCTCCAGTTCCATCCATGTTGGTGCAAATGGCAGGACTTCCGTCTTTTTTGTGGCTGTGTAATATTCACAGGTACCACGCTTTCTTCATCCATTCATCTGCTGATGGACATTTAGTTGGATTCCAAATGTTTGCTATTGTGAATAGTGAATAGTTTTCTGCTATTGCAGAAAACATGGGAGTGCATATATATTTTCAGTATACCAAATTCCCCTCCTTTGAATACATACCTAGCAGTGGGGTTGTTGGGTCACATGGTAGTTCTGCTCTCAGTTTTCAGAGGAGCCTCCATACTGTTTTCCAGAGTGGGTGCACTAATTTACATTCCTGCCAGTAGTGTGTGAGGGTTCCCCTTTCTCCACACCCTTGCCAGCCTTGGTTACTGCAATTTGATAAATGCTATTTTTACTGGGTGAGATGCCATCTCATTGTAGCTGCAATTTGCATTTCTCTGATGACTATTGATAGTAAGCATTTTTTATATACCTGTTGGCCATTTTATATTTCCTTTTTAAAAATGTCTATTCAGATCTTTTTGGGAAAGCAGCTTTATCTGAAGGATCTGGTCTGAATTATGCTCATAGCTCTGTTGCCCATAATTTATTGTCATAGCCATGCCCAGTTTTTAGGGAAGTCTGGGAAATAGAGCCTTTGCCTAGGGAACATGTGTCCACCTCAAACTTAGGGGGTTCTAGTATTTAATAGGAAGAAGGGGAAAGTGAATCTTACAAGATAATTAGCCTTCTCTGCTGTGTTTTTACCTCCTTAAATCTTACGATCAACCTCATGAAGTGGTACTTTTGTCTCCATTTTAATAAGGAGAAAACTAAGCTACAGACAGTCACATTGTGATTTGTGGTTTAGGCTTAGATACCTAATTCCAAATCCTGTGTTCTTAATTAATATGGTTGTAGTGCTTTTCTGGATTACTAGTGAAAATTAATGGTGAAAATTACTAGTATTTTTCACCATTCCTGGCCATATTCTTTCCTAAATTTGAGAGGTATTAATTTTCTAAGTCAGTGTGGCAATGACTCTACTTCTTCACCCAAATTATTCATCCTTTCTTTCTGGCAGGCGTCTAAGCTGTATTTCTTGACTTCTCTTAGATAAGACCATATGACTAGGGTGCAGCTAATGGAATATGAAAAAATCCTACATACACAACTTCTAGGCTCAACCTGTCAAAACCTCCCCTGCACTCTCCTCTCTGCCCTTCCTGTCCAGCTAGCTGAATTGGAAATGACACCCAGGACAACTGTCAGGCCACATGGCAGGTAGCCGAGCCTTTCTCAGCCCGAGTCTTTGGATGACCTTGGAGTAGAACTATTCTCAGGATCTGTGTTTTCACCTAGTATTGTTACATGAGTAAAAAATAAACCTCCACTATGCTTGATTTATTTTACACTTTTTGATCTCTTCCAGTGGTTATTATGCTCTAAATACTAATAATAAAGTGGATCAACATTCCTTGGATGACAAGTTGACAACCTGAGTTAAATTCCTGTAGTCGCTATTTGCTAGTGAACATCCTTGGGCAGTTCACTGAATTTCTGTGAGCTTCGGTTTTTCTCACCTTTAAAATAATATTTAATTATAGAGTTGTTATAAAAAGAAAATTAATCTCCCTAAAAAGTCCTATTCCTTGTTACCCCATTCCAGGGGTCCACGTGTGCTCATTCTAGTTGCTCCACTGTTTAGAATTATGAAAACATTTTAAAAGACATGCATCTTACGTTTCCACGTTTACATTACAGAATTGCCAAATTTATATTTCATGACCTTACAACAATTAAAAAGGCATGTCAGTTACATGAAATTACATCAGTTTGGGGATCATTTAGACCTGGATTAAAATATCTCTTTGGCCACTGTGTCACCTCCTGAGGCTTAGATTCAACATTGGTAATTTTGGAATAATGGTAATCTCATAAGAGGATTATTAGGATTAAAGAAAATTCTAAAAGTCTATGAAATTTTCCTGTGCTTTGATGATTTCCCTTTTCTCCCCAAATAGATTTCCATATGGAGTACTTTTAGTCATTTTTGCTGGACCACAATCACCTTTATGTCTTCAAATGTTAGTAACTATTAGTAATGTGGAATTTCTAGAAAGCAGATTTGTTTTGCTGATTAGAAAGCTGAATCACAGTTCGTTCTCCCAGCAAACTTATAAATGGAGAAGTTGGTCTGCTGCTGTGTTGCCAATGATGGAGGGAAAATGGTGGTCGTACTACCTGACTAGGAAAGCAGTAGTTGTAGTGTCTGACTCACAACATAACAAGGCTACTTTTATTAAGGGATAGAAATGTTGTAGGTTGGGCAGCGCCTGTGGCTCATTGAGTAAGGTGATGGCCCCATATACCAAGGGTGGCAGGTTTGAACCCAGCCCCAGCCAAACTGCAACAAAATATAGCCAGGTATTATGGTGGGCACCTGTGGTCCCAGCCAACTTGGGAGACTGAGGCAAGAGAATCACCCAAGCCCAAGAGCTGGAGGTTGCTGTGAGGACTCTACTGAGGACGACAAAGTGAGACTCTGTCTCTTAAAAAAATAAAATAAAAAAAAAATAAAAAGGGCAGTGCCTGTGGCTCAAAGGAGTAGGGCGCTGGCCCCATATGCCAGAGGTGGCAGGTTCAAGCCCAGCCCCGGCCAAAAACTGCAAAAAAGAGAAATATTGTAGGTGATCTCTTGCACAATGTACCTTTGAATGTGTCCTCTCCATAGGACATGCTCACACTCTGCGTGAGTGGAGCTCCATGCAGAAGACACATAGGTGAACAGCATTCAGACTCTACGCCCACCTCACCTGCTGAGATCTCACTTGTTACAGAACTACAGATGCTGATCCATTAGCTTCTCCACCCATCTGTGTTACAAAAGGGATGCAGTGGTTTGAAGTTGTAGTAATCATGTGTACCTTGGTTTAACCTATTGTGTAAAAATAGGCAAAGCGTATTAGTCCTTGCATAGCCTTATTTTGTTGTGAGCCAGACACTGCAACTACTGCTTTCCTGGTTGGGCAGTACAACCACCATTTTCCCTCCCTCATTGGTAACACAGCAGCAGCCAACTTCTCCCTGTATAAGTTTGCTGGGAGAACGAACTGTGGTTCAGCTTTCCAATCAGCAAAACAAATCTGCTTTCTTTGCATAGTCCTTTTAGTAAAAAGGCAAAATTATTGGGAAATAGTAAATAAAATTGTGTTTACAGTTGTATTTTTAATGCTTCCGTTCAGTTCGGTGTCTGTATGAAGTTAATGCATTTACCTCAACTCAGTATCAGCCAACAACTTGGCATTCAGTGCATGGAGAACATTGAGGCACAAGTGTCACTTTGTCGCCAAGTATTTCCTTCAAGAATCCACATGGACTGATCATTACCTGGGAAATTGTGTGTATGTGTGCGTGGAGGGAGGTGTTTTAAGTTTATCTTGTATGGGAAATCACAAATCCTCATTTTGTTGGTGTGTTTCACTTAATTTTCTCCTTTATTGAACACCACTCTGAATTCCCTCTTGGATTTAACTGTTGTGAAAAATCATTATAGACACCATTGAGACAATTTTCTTTTTTATTAAGAAAATATTTGGTTAAATTGAATTCTTGATAACTAAAAATTTGGAGTATTTCATATATTAAAATATTGTTACATTTTTTGGAATAGAAACTATTTTGAGCTATGGATAATCTTCCTAGAAATGAGAGAGAGAGTTTTGCATACAACTTATAGATCTCAACAGCCCACCTTTGAGCTCATGGAAATGGACCCCAGATTAAGAATCTCTGACATAGAGTGTTTTGAAATTATCATTCTAGACCAAGAGTGTCCAATTTTTTTTCTCCTGTCACGTATGAGAAGAAGAGGAATTGTTTTGGGCCACAAATTAAAAACACTAACAAAAGCTGGTAAGCGACAGCAACAAAAAGGTCTGTGCATAATTTTCACAACATCCGACCCCACGAATAAGCAAAGCAGGCCTCAAATAATCTGCCTGTGGCCCATGGGCAATAGATTGGACATCCCTGTTCCAGACGTTTAGTTCTCATTGTAATAATAATGGAGCAGAAGGGGGATTTGGCAAAAATCCTCATTCTTTAAAAATTCTGAGTACATGAAAATCTTTGTTCATGTGTAGGTCAGGGAAGTTGCTTGTTCATTATTTCTTTTCTTAGAGGTCTTATTGACTTGCCTTTCCCCCTTAAAAACAGAGTATCAGGAGAATATGTCTGATTACCCAAGGTTTTGGGAGAATCGATTCTAAATAGGTAAGCTGTATCTTAAGAGTTCTTCTTAGTATCCCTGGAACTTAGCATCTGGAAACTAATTCCAGAAGTTTTCCTTAATTTCACAAAAACAAATATACATAGTTAAAACACACAAACACACACACACACACCTCCCAACACCAGACCCCCGGTATTCCAGCCAGCTCAAAGCACATTCTCTGCTCTTGTTTTCTTTGCCACTGCTCCTCGGAGGGGGGAGTGGTACAGCTCTCAAAGTGGGGGTGGGTTTGGGAATCTGGGAGTGTTTTTTGTTGTTATAGTGTCAGGAGGATGACTATTTACACGGGAGAGTTAGGGTTGCCAAGAAGACTTTCACTTTCTCTTTGCTGCAACCCTCACATCCCTCGTGACCTTGCAATGCCCCAAAGAGATTCTTGTAGGTTAAAATTCTGCTCATAAAGATTGTGTTAGATCCTAACTCCATTTTACAGATGGTCACACAAAAAACACTTTATGGTTTTGAAATAGTACTCTGAATTGTTATTTGCTTTGGTTGAAAACTTCACTAAGAGTTGTTTCCAACTTGGAAAATCACACTAGAGATAATAATAGTGTTCATGGTATGAAAGTCACCAGGAAAACACATTTGTGTCAACGCACCTTTGCAACTATCAAATTCATCACGATTCCATGAATAGCTGTAAAGCTTTTCCCTACGTTATTGTGTGTTCTAGCAGAGTTATCCCAAACATTTAAATATTTAAATATTTATTAGAACTTTTTTCTATTCTTTTTTATCCTGTAATTGAAACTGTAAACTCTACTTTATTAAATAAGCCAAGATTTCTTTGAGAAAAGTGCTCTCAGGTAGTTTTAATCTTCTTGGTCTTTACTTGCTGAAGAAAATTCACTTACTCTAATTCTGGATTTTGTAGGTATTCAGAGCCATGTTGTTAACAAGACTAGTGGGTTACTACATTCTCAGAGCCAAATTCAAGAGGGAAGTTTGGTAACTGGCAAAACAACACGGAAATTTATTTCTGTTATTCTCAATACAATCACTTGTGAAATATCCTTAAACTAAAGAAATGAAATTATTTTTGAAGAGAAGTTGGAACATTTAAATTTATTTTATTTCTTTTCCCTTCATTTCAGAAACCCTCCATAATGCAAACTTGAGTATCATGGAAATTTTGCATAAATGACATGTGGCAACCTAAGTTAGCAGAAGCCAGGGAACCTGGGAATACTTTAACATCAAAGCTCCTGCATTTCATTTTTTCCTTACTTTTCCTCCTTTCAAAGCATTCTTTAGCCATGCACCAAGTTTGAACAATGACAAATCAAATGTTCAGAGCCAAAAATAGTCTCCTAATATTTCCACACAGTTTCTGCTTCCTGATCATCATCGGGGAACTCTGTGTTCTCACAGAATATTCTGAGTCCTGACACTAGGCTGAAGTTTGGGTCTGTCCAGGACCCCACAGACACCCCCTTGTCATCTGTGCCTCATTCTGACATCCTCAGCCATTCACCCAACCTACAGAGTACATGTGGACCCCTGTTTTCAATCAGTCACTCTACCCTATTTACTTCTCCATTCCACCATTCAAGTAAACTGCCCTAAACCTTTCCTCTATGTTTCAAGGGTAAAAAGACTTATTACAACAAAACTAGAGCTTGGCCTGCATTGCCTCGTGGAGCTTGCTTAGTTACCTATGACATAAGTTCTACTATTATTCCCAGTATACAGATGAGAACAAGAACATGGCTATGGTTTATACGTGCCCCCTCCATAATACACGTGCAACTTCACTGTCCGCTGTCACTGGGAAAGTGACTAAGTTAGGAGGACTCTGCCATCATGAATGGATCGTGCCTCATGACAGGGTTGGAGGGAACTGGCTTAGCCCCTTCTCCTCTTGCCCTTCCACTGCCTGCCGCATGAGAACACAGCAAGGCGGCCTTCACCACACACCCATCTGCTGCCACCTTGAACTCGGACATCTCAACCTCAAGAAGGGTGGGAAATAACTTTGTTATTTGTAATTAACGGTCTGTGATATATTTTCTTTTTTCTTTATATTATTAAATCATAGTTGTGTACATTAGTACGATCATGGGGCAACATACACTGGTTTTATAGACCGTTTGACACATTTTCATCACACAAGGTTAACATACCCTTCTGGGCATTTTCTTAGTTATTGTGTTAAGACATTTATATTCTACATTTACTAAGTTTCACATGTACCCTTGTAAGATGCACCATAGGTGTAATCTCACCAATAATGCTCCCTCTGCCCATCCTCTACCCTCCCTCCTTTCCCCTTCCCCATATTCTTAGGTTATAACTAGGTTATAGCTTTCATATGAAAGCCATAGTTAGTTTCATAGTAGGGCTGAGTACATTGGATACTTTTTCTTCCATTCTTGAGATACTTTACTAAGAAGAATATGTTCCAGCTTCATCCATGTAAACATGAAAGAGGTAAGGTCTCCACCTTTCTTTAAGGCTGCATAATATTCCATGGTGTACATATACCACAATTTATTAATCCATTCGTGGGTTGATGGGTACTTGAGCTTCTTCCATGATTTAGCAATTATGAATCAGGCTGCAATAAACATTCTGGTACAAATATCTTTGTTATACCGTGATTTGTGGTCTTCTGGGTATATACCTAGTAGAGGAATTGTAGGATTGAGTGGCAGGTCTATTTTTAGATCTCTAAGTGTTCTCCAAACATCTTTCCAAAAGGAACATATTAGTTTGCATTCCCACCAGCAGTGTAGTAGTGTTCCCTTTTCTCCACATCCATGCCAACATCTCTGGTCTTGGGATTTTGTGATATAGGCTAATTTACTGGAGTTAGATGATATCTCAAAGTAGTTTTGATTTGCATTTCTCTAATGATTAAGGATGATGAGCATTTTTTCATATGTCTGTAGGCCGTGTGCCTATCTTCTTCAGAGAAGTTTCTCTTTAAGTCCCTTGCCCAGCCTGAGATGGGATCACTTGTTCTTTCCTTGCTAATACATTTGAATTCTCTGTGAATGTTATTATTTTTAAAGTGGGTTCTTGTAGACAGTATAGAGTTGGATCTAGCCTTCTTATCCCCTCTGATAAATCCTTGCCCTTTAATTGGAATGTATAGATCACTTATATTTAATATGACTATAAATCTAGTTGAACTTAAGTCTATCATCAGGCTATTGTTTTTCTAATTGTTTCATCTATTCTTTACTCTCCTTCCCCCCTTTTCCTATCTACTTATAAATTAAGTCACTTTTTAAAAAAATTATTTCATATGTGTGCCTATTAGCTACACTTTAATGATTTGTTTTGATTCATTTCGATATGCTTTTTCAACAGTTACCAAAGTCAACCTTCAGATGCTATATTACTGCATATACATTGTAAAAAAAATTACAAAAAAAATCTTACACAAGTACACCTTCGTTCCTCCTTCTCATCTTTTATGCAAATGTTGACATGTATTTTACTTCTACATAATTATGAACCCCTCAATATATTGTGATTATTTTTACATAAGATAATCATTGTTTTTTAATATATTTTTAAGATTCTCAGGTTCAAGATAATTTTAAGAGAATAGGCTAGTTGGAAGGATATGAAATATTTTTAAATGAGCAGAAAATCTGTTGTATTTGTTTATATACTCAGCATTTTTGTTGCTTTCTATGACTTTATGTGGGTTCAAATTTCCATCTGATGTTATTTTTCTCCCATCTGAAGAACTTTTAATATTTCTTTTATCATAGGTCCTTTAACAAAAAATTATTTGTTTTTGTTTGCCTGAAAATGTCTTTCTTGGGTCTTAATTTTATCAATAGTTTTATTGAAGTGTAATTTATATAAAATAAGGGGCAAAAATTTAAATTACATAATTTGGTAAACTTTGACATATGTATACACTTATGAAACCATCAGAACAATCAAAATAATACACAACCTCCCACCATATTTTCTCATTTCCCTTTGTAACATCTGCTTCCTTGGGCAGGAACTGATCTACATTCTGTGAGCATTGATTAGCCTGCACTTTCTAGAATTTTAAGTAAACAGAATCATATAGTCTGCACTCATATTTGTCTGACTTCTGTCACTCATAATTATTTTGAATTTCACCCATGTTTCATGTATAATTACCTCATATACCATAATCTATATGTTTATTCACCCATTACTGGACATATGGGCATATCTGGGTTTCAGCTATTACAAATAAAACTGCTCTGAACCTTTGTGTGCCGGCCTTTGTTTAGAAAAATGCCTTAATTCTCTTGGGTTTTATCTAATTTGCAAGAGATACATATTTTTAGCTTGTATAGAATTCTAGATTGGCAGCCTTTTTCTTTCAGTATCTTACAGATATCATTTGGCTTGCAAGTCTGAGGCAAGTCTGTTATACTTCTTATTTTTATTCTTGTCTATATAAAATGTATCTTTTTTCTTCTGACTGCTTTAAATTTGTTTCTCTTTTTTATTGTTTCATAATTTGATTATGATGTATCCTGTGCCATTTGTCTTCATGTTGGGATTTATTAAAACTCTGGGACCTGTGGATTTATAGTTTTATCAGGAAATTTTTGGCTATTCTTCAATTTTTCTTTTCTGTGTCTTCCTAACTTCTTTTCCTTCTAGAACTTAAATTATATATTAATTTATACTTGATATTTAACCACAGATCACTGATGCTCTGTTTTATTTTTTTGAATTGTTTTTCTCCATGTATTTAGTTGGGTAGTGTCTAATGCTATGTCTTTAAGTTCACTTACTTTTTTCTGCTATGTCTAATATGCTGTTAATGCCATCCAGTGTATTTTCATTTTAGATACTGTATTTTTTAGTTTGCTACAAGAATCTATGTTGGTCTTTCTAATCTTTTATTTCTCTCATGATGTTCATGCATTTCTTTCATTCTTGTCTATATGGAGTATATTTGTAATAAATATGTGTATATGTAATTGTTAGCTAATTCTATTATCTGTGTAATTTTTTAGGCCATTTCTATTAGTGACTTCTTTTTCTGGTTATAGGTCACATTTTTTTTGCATTCCTGCATTATTTTTTATTAGATGCTAAATGTTGTGAATTTTACATTATTGGGTGTCAGATTTAATATATTGCTTTTACTATCTTGGGATTTGTTGTAGATTATGTTGAGTTACCTGGAACTAGAGGGATCCTTTCAAGGCTTTAGTCTAGGGGTAATTTAGCCCAATTGCTAAGGCAATACACTTCCGAGGGCATTATCATTTGTCATATATATCAGGAGATCTCTCTATTCTGGCTTGTACAAACACAAATTTGTCTCAACTCAAACATAAATTTGTCTCAGTGAGTCCTAGGGATTATTCCACCTCCTCTTTTCCTGTGTTCTTCCCCAGCCCCAACCTTTGAATAGTTTCCATATAAAAATGTACAAATTAGTCCCCAGCCCAAGATGTGGGATCTTCTCCACAGATCACCAGAGCCTTTTTGTTGGCTTCTCCCTACTATTATTTTACCATGCACCTTGGCTTCCCCAAATTTCAATCTATGTTCCCTCATCCCAGAAAGACTATGAGGCTTTATTTTACAATTTCCTTCTGGCACTGTGGCCTACAGACTTCTCTGCACTGTAAGCTCAGGGGGTTATAAGTTTCATCTCTTTGGTTCCTTTCTTTCAGAGATCACTGGCTTGTGCTACCTATTATCAAATGCTTGATATCTGCTCTCTTATATATTCTGTCTCACTTTCGGGTTGTTTAAGGTAAAAAGTTTAAGTCCAGCCCTGTTCCCCCAACACAGCCAAAAGCCCAAAGTTGTGTAGGATTTTTTTATTACTTAAATTTTTTCAATGAAATAAGATGCAAAATCTTTGTCTTAGAGCAGAGATAGGAAAAGAGGTGTAGGAGGTTTGAAGGAAGAGAAAGTGTGACATAACCACCCAGGAGGGTGTGAGCACAAATGGAAAAGGTGAGTAGACCACAGTTGTTATGCAGTAGTAAGAGGCTTCTTCAAACCAGCAACGTGAATGTGAAGTCAGAATATCAGTTTTGCTTTTCTTCACACATGTTTAGCTGTGAGGTACAAGTGCAGCATAGTTTAAAAGTTGGATTTAGCCAAATTAAGGCTGAGATTCAAATAAGGCAAAAATGAGTTCCATATCTTTCTATGTCACTGGGTAGGAAAGCCACCCATGGATTGTCCTGAGGAATGTACTAAAACAAACTCACTGTTCACTATTGATTATAAGACTAGGAAATATGTGAAGCTGCATATTAAGTTGTAGTTTTTTGGTCCAGTAGATAATCAAATAATTTCTGCCTAGTGGAACACATAATTTATGGCCGTATTGGATAGTAACCAGTTTTGTATCTAATCTAGCAATTTTTATCCTAGCATTGCCTATATATACCTAATTTCTTAAATGTTCTTTGAACCAGTCATAACTTCTTACTTAATTCCTTCATTAATTAATGAACTGAATAAAATATTTGACCTACATTTATTAGCATTTGTTTTAGAGTCAGTTTTTTTAATTATTTTTTTAATTATCTTTTTTTGTTTTTTTTTCTTTTGAGACAGAGTCTCACTATGTCACCCTCGGTAGAGTGCTATGGCATCACAATTCACAGCAACCTCAAACTCTTGGGCTAAAACAATTTTCTTGCCTCAGCCTCTCAAGTAGCTAGGACTACAGATGCCCACCACAATGCCCAGCTATTTTGCTGTTGTGGTGGTGGTTGTGGTTGTCATTGTTAGGAGGCCCAGGCTGGATTCAAACCTGCCAGCCCCGATGTATGTGGCTGGTGCCCTAACCACTGAGCTACAAGCGCCAAGCCTCAAATTATACTTTAACACGAAGGAAAACAAAAAAATGAGAGAGGGGCAAAGGAATTGAGGCTGCAAGCAAGGGAATAAATACAATGAGTGACTATAGAATTAGTCCAAGTAAGTAGGTAAATGGGAATGAGAGGGGATCAAGGCATTTGCAATGACACAGATGAGGTCATTATGCCAAGTGGAAAAAGTCAGAAAAGACAAATACTGCATGATGATACTCACATGTGGAATCTAAAAAAGTTGAACTCATAAAAACAGAGAGGAATGGTGGCTACCAGGGGAAGAGAGGTTGGGGGAAAGGGTACAAACTCTCAGTTATAAAATGAGTAAGTTCAGAGTATCTAATATATAGCATGATGACTATGTTAACAATACTGAATTTTTTCTTGAAATTTGCTGAAATGTTCTCCCCACAAAACAAAGGAAAACAAAACAGAAATAACAAAAAAGGATAACTAGGTAAAGTGATAGATATATTCACTTACAAGATTGTGGTAAGCATTCACAAAATATATGTAGATCAAATCATGATGTTTTAGATCTTAAAATCATACAATCTTATTTTTCAGTTACACTTCAATAAAGCTGGAAATTATAAAAAAGAAGGGAGTACTTGTCAGTAAAAGGTGGTTAGAATGATACATTTTAGGTTTTGGTGTTCTAGAAGATTCTTGAAGTACAGGTAATATAGAAAGTAAGGTAGGAAGGTAGAGAATGGTGACTAGAAATTCATCATTTGACAGGTCAAAGACGTTGCTAAAAATGAGAAGTACAGTATGACCTTTGGAGAGGTCATGGAACTGAGGAGTCAATGTATTGGGAGGATTTATTATACTGATGCTTCAAGAACCATAATAGGAATAACTTAGGGAGGCTGACAATGAGTCAGTAGATAGAATCTCCAAGGAAAGATGGAATGTAACCAGTGGGTTCATAGGTTACTGTGACAAGGAACAGTAATGTGCAGCACAATATAATGACATAATATCAAAGATGGCTGTTTTTAGAGAGGAATAGGAGGAATAGTCTAGAAGCAGCAAAAAGAGCCCAGAGGACACTAACCCTTCTGCTCCAGACCAGCTGGCCAGAGGGATGTGGAAGAGAAAGCAGCCATGATTGGAGAAAGGTGCAAGGCCAGCTGTGTCCTCAGGGGAAAGAGAGTCAACTTTCAGAAAAAGAAAGATGAGAAAGAAAACATTCTGAGGAGAAGTTGAGCATAGAGAAAATTTGCTGCTGGTGGACAGTAATTTCCAAAAGGCACATTATAGTTGTTTCAAAAAATGAGGAACACTGAGAGATGGGGTTGGAAAAGGGTATGTGTAGGGTCACATGGGTATTAGAATCTGGGACATGATGGACAAGGACAGGACCTGGGACTTCTGAGGGAAAAGCAATGAGAATGCTAAAAGAAAGGATAAAAGTAGCCTTGATGGTTATGATGGCTAATTTTAGTTATCAACTTACGATATTAAGGGATATCCAGACAACTGGTGAAGCATTATTTCTGGGAGTAGCTGGGAAAGTGTTTCAGGCAGAGATTGGCATTTGAATCAGCAAGCTGGGTAAGGAAGACCCACTCTCACACAATGAGAGAGAGTACCATCCAGTCCACAGATGGCCCTGGATTGTACAAAAGGCAGAGGAAACATGAATTCTCTCTCTTCTGGATCGGGTACATTCCTCTTCTCCTGCCCTTGGACATCAGAACTCCTTCTCTAGGTTTGAACTAACACACACCCCATGGAGTACTACTCAGCCATAAAATAGAATAAAATAATATCATTTGCAGCAACTTGGATGAGACTGGAGACCATTATCCTAAGTGAAGTATCTCAGGAATAGAAAACTGAATACCACATGTTCTCACTAATAAGAGGGAGCTAAACAATGGGTATACCCAGGTACAAAGAGATATAAAGGACACTGGGATATAAATAAAGGGAATAAATAAAGATATAAAGGGAACCAAGATGGAAGAGGGTGGAAGGGGAGGTATAGAATAGAAACTTACCTAGTGGGTACACTGAACACTATTCTGCTATCAGGCACACCTAAAGCCCTGACTTATGCATTATACAAACTCTCCATGAATCAAAAACATTTGTACCCCTTAATATTTTGACTAAGTCTAGAGACATGTGGAGAGGAGACTTTTGTTGGGCATGGAGGCAGTTAGAAGCTGCAAATTAAGAAGAAAGCAATGTTAACGTTGGCTCTAAGAGTTCAATTTTAGGTAAGTAGGAAAATGGAAGTAACATTCATAAGTGAGAGTAGGATATCCAAATGGATATGCTTTCCCAACAGTTGGAGATTTGGGATGGAAGCCAGGCTGTACTTTGGTAGATTTTAAAGGGCTGGTAAGAACACTTAGTTTAATCTAACCTTCCCAGAACTCCATGCACTGAAAGCAATCTTTTAGCTTCCAGTGTTTTTCTTTTCTGTTCCATAGAGTTGGGTGAAATGTCAACCTTCTGTTCTTTTCTTGTGTTTTTGTTTGACATGCTCAGGGAACATTTGGTGCCCACAGAATCTAAAGTATTTGCAGGGGGTTGAGAAAGGATCACAAATTAGATTCAAAATGGGACAAATGACCATTCAGCATGGAGAGACATTCTTGAATGACATGACCCCTGAGTTGCCTTTTCTGTCCTTGGTCTCAACTTGGCAGGTTGCCTGGGAGTCAGAAGGGATTTCCAGGCAGCCATGTTCCTTTTCAGTTCAAAAGGGCACCAGTCAATCTGGAAAAAAAGAAGAAGGGTTAAGAGAATTATGGGAGAGGCCACACCAAAGGAAATGGTACTGGGGAAATGTGAATTTAGAAAAAAAAAGAATTGTGTGAATTAGACAAAATAGAAAAAGTATTAAATTATAAGACTTTAAGAAATTAGTTTCCCTTTCCAAAGCACGGCTTCATCTCTTCTCTGGTTTCCTGTGCTGACTTCCTATCATCCATGCATGCCTATATTGTATGGGTTGTCCAGGAAGAAGAAAAGTGCTTCTTTATTTAGACCAAGGATGGCAAATAGTTTTCAACTAGCGCAACAACTCTGATTGATTGGTAGCAATACTTGGAATGCTAGGCTTAGAGATTTAAGGCCCAGTCTGAGTGTAATAGCCAAGAATGTTGAAATTGATGAGTGATGTTGATTTCATTGTGGGTATGGGAAGGTCAGTCAGAGCCTCAACAGGCATACTTTTGTCAGTGTTGCCTTAAACAATTCTCCAAGCAGAGCACCCACTCCTCTCCTTTCCAATTCCTCCGGATACCATCATAATTCATATCTTGTTTATTTCCAGCCCTTTCTTTCCTCCAGAAGCCTTTTTGGTGACTCCAGGGGATGAGTTCATGAAGGAGTACCATGTCTCAAGTACCTTCTCACCGACTTCTAGTCACTAAAACATCAGAACCCTCTCTAAAGTGCTAAGGTTTCACCTTTACACCAGCTGCATGGCATGATTTTGATCTGACTACTTGAGCTGTGACTGTTGACTACAGTGTGGAGGCAACAGTAGTCAGTGGGAAAAGACAGGTAGCCCAAGCAACTGGGATGGTTCATCTACTAAAAATAACCCTACTATAGAACTGGCTCTATGGGAAGGGCCCAGAGTACAAATACAATTATCCCCAAGGACTGTGTAATCTCAGCTCTTTTCGTGATGTAATTGATATCAGAGGTGTCTGATAGTGAGGTACATCAGACTTCAAGTAAGCTCTCAGCTGGCAGTCAGTGATAAAGGATTACAACCCAGTTGTAGTGAGAAGAGGGGCCCAGTAAAGTTGGCTGAAACACATAGTATAGCTCTAGTTCCAGCAGGTAGAGAAATGAAGTCCAGAAACTGAAAGTCATGAGGATATTGGGAGAAGGGAAAATATGACAGCTTTTTGAGAAAGGGGATACTCAGAGGTAGAATTGTATGTTGAGGGTAAAAAATATTTTTAAATTTGTAGACATATTGTCTTGCTATGATGCCCAGGCTGTTCAAACTGTTGGCCTCAAGCAGTTCTCCCACCCCAGCCTCCAGTACATGAGCCACCATGGCTGGCCAGAGGGTGACAAAATTAATTCCAGTTCCCCCACCAACTGATGAGAACTGAGCTCATAATACAGCTCCTGGACCTGGTCAGAATTAGAGCAAGTGCTACTGAAAGCTGAGCCTGAAGGATAAAGTACCTTTATTAGGGGTTTTGGGTAAAGGAGGCAAATAGCTTCATCTCATCTCTTCATATCATGTCACATAGCCTTTCTACTGACTCAAGGATAGAAATCTTATGAGTATATTTTCTATACCAGTAACTCTGAACTGTGGCTATCTATTAGAATCACCCAATGAACTTTAAAAACTATCATGCCTGTGTCCCCCGCCCAGAGTGAGGTGAGGAACTGGGATATTAGGATTTTTCAAAGCTCTCTGAGTAATTCTTATATGTAACCAAAGTGAAGAAACACTATTCTACCACTTCTCAGGTCACCTCCTGATTTTACACTTTACTTCACACTGCTAACAGCAGAAGCTGGGAGGCTTCCTCTCTCACCAGCACACTCCTCCCAACAGCTCCCATCCTCCCAATAGGCTCTAAGAGAACTAACTGGGTCATGTACTTATCTGTGTCCTCCCGAAGGCTACCAGACCCTTAGCTTTCTCTCCTGGTGTGCACTGTTCTTACGCTTTGGTTATTTGTAACAGCCCCACTTACCTATGTCCCATCTCCAGGACCCAGCCCGACCTCTGCCATCTTGGCTGGTCCTGCAGCTATGCCTACTTCCTCAGCTGCTCTCTCTCTGGGGTTGAGGAGAGGGTACAAAAGTGATCATTTTTGTTTCCATTATCTGTGTAATAATCTCCACATGATACATTAGTCAGTTTCCTTTACCTTGGCATCAATGTGCATGGCAGAACAGAGGAAAATCAAACTGAATTTTCAAAACAGATATCATTTGACTCAAATAGCAACTGGATGGACTCAATTACCTTTCAGTTTCCTTCCAGATCTTTGATACACTGCAAATAAATTAATAATAATAATAATAACATCTGAAGGAAGTAAAGATTTTTTTTAAAAAAACTTACACCAATATTTTGAAGTTTTTTCATATTCAGAAGAGTAACTGAGACTTGTTGCCAACAAACTATTAAAACTAAATCCTCACATTGTGGCATTGGAGCAAGATGGCAGCCGAGTAACAGATTCCCTACAACTGGGCATAGTGAGTCTGGGGAGATAAGACTCCAGGCATCTCTGGCTTTGGGGATCTGCCTATAATCATCCCTTTGAGGATACAGGGAGTCAGCAAGGGACTTCTGAACCCCAAGAGGAGGAAAAAAACATTGGAAAACTGTCAAGTGGTTGCATGTGTTCAATCAACCTAATCCTGCCGGTAATCATAAGTACAAGCAGCAGTGAAACTGCAAACTGGAAAGGCCTTACCTGTGAACTGTTTCAGTGTTTTTGGACTTGGCACTCAGTTGAACTGCCTTGGGGAGAGCTTGAGGAGGAGGGCGGAGAACTTTGGGCATTGTCTGGGGCCCCAGACCGAGCCGCTGAGCCAGACAGAGCTAATAGTATTTGGCTGTGGGCCCCAGGGAGCCATTGTGAGAGAACTGCCCTGGCCAGCTCCGCCCTCAGGGTCCCAGAGCAAGGATCAGGTGGAGCTAGAAACCTAGTGACTGTGCAGCCTAAACGCGGGGACTGAGCTGCCTTAAAGCCTTAACCTTCAGGGGCAGAGTGAGACTGCTTTTGGCACACTGGCGCCTCGGGCTGTTGCCCTGGGTAGAGTGCCGAGGCATCACAGCTCATAGCAACCGCAAACTCCTGGGCTTGGTGCCTCCAAGACCTCCATAAGAGCTGCACCCGCCGGGCCTCCACATGCCCTGACCAGGAACTGCGGGGAACGGCACAACCCAGAGTCCTCCTCCTGTACCCTCCCTGCCCCCACACCAGCCCACTTGTCTGGCCAGGGACACTGGTAGCTGTGTGCCCTCCAGAGCCCTCCCTGCCTCTGCACAGAGCCCTTCTCCTGGCCAGAGACTGCTGGAGCCTTGGGCTCTCTATGCCAAAGTCACTGGGTGACAGGCACTCCCAGAACCATGCACACCACCTCCCACCCTGTTGCTGGATCTGGGTGTGTCACAATCCAGAGCTGCTTCCACAAACAGAACTCCCTACCTGGGGCAGCTGCAGAGGAACTACACAAGGTCACTCCCTACAAAGATCCAGCAACAATAGAGTGATCCCGCTGGGGTCTAATCTTGGAGACACACCTCCCCAACTTTGACCATGGCCAGAAGCAACAGTGAAAAACAATCATGAGGCAAAATCAACACAAAAACTCTGGCAATATGAATAATCAGAGTAGATCAATACCCCCAAGGAACAATGGGGCAGACACAGCACAAGATCCCATGCACAAACAAACACTGAAATATCAGAAATCGAATTCAGAATCCGGGTAGCAAATAAAATCAAATTAGAATTCCAAGCAGTAACCCAAAAGATATCTCAAGAATTCAACGAATTCAAAGACCAAATGACCAAAGATATTGACACATTGAGACAAGAAGTTGCAGCCCTCAAAGATCTGAGAAACACAGTAGAATACCTCCACAACAGAATGGAGCAAGAAGAAAGGATTTCTGACATTAAAGACAAAGCTTTCAAACACTCCCAAACTCTCAAAGAGGAAGAGAAATGGAGACCAAAAACAGATCACTCTGTCAGAGAGCTCTGGGACAATTCAAAGAAAACCAGTATTCATCTTATAGGGATCCCCAAAACTGATGAAGTGACTTCACAAGGAACAGAGTCTCTTCTCCATGAGATTATGAAGGAGAACTTTCCAGACATGCCAAGAGATTCTGAAATTCAGACAGCAGACAGTTTCAGAACTCCAGCATGATTCAACCAAAATAAGAGATCTCCAGACACATCATAATCAATTTCACTAAAGTTAATATGAAGGAGAAGATTCTGAAAGCAGCCAGATGAAAGAAAACCATCACCTACAAGGGCAAAAATACTAGAATAACTGCAGATCTCTCTGCTGAAACCTTTCAAGCTAGAAGAGGTTGGTCATCAACTTTTAATCTCCTAAAACAAAATAACTTTCAACCCAGGATCCTGTACCCAGCTAAACTGAGTTTCATTTATGACAGAGAAATTAAATACTTCAATGACATTCACATGTTGAAGAAATTTGCCATAACTAAACCAGTTCTCCAGGATATTCTCAGACCTATCCTCCATAAAGACCAGCATAATCCTCCACAAAAAAAGTAAACCCACCCAGAAAATTGTGATCAAACTCCAACTTCCACAGTCACAAAAGGATTAAAAATGTCCACCGGACTCTCGAAAGGCTTATCAATATTCTCAACTAATGTGAATGGTTTAAATTGTCCTCTAAAGAGGGACAGGTTGGCTGACTGGATACAAAAACTCAAGCCAGATATCTGCTGCATCCAAGAATTGCATCTTACATTAAAAGACAAATATAGATTCAAGGTAAATATGGTCATCTATATTCCAAGCAAATGGAAAGCAGAAAAAGCAGGCATTACAATCCTATTCGCAAACGCAATAGATTTTAAACCAACCGAAATAAGGAAGGATAAGGATGGACACTTCATATTTCTTAAAGGTAATACTCAATATGAGGAGATCTCAATTATTAATATTTATGCACCCAACCACAACGCACCTCA
>CAUYPK010044720.1:0-30300 GCA_963574355.1 Loris lydekkerianus
AAATCTCCATCTATATTTTATTATAGCTCATTTGTTGTGTATATTTGCCTAGCTGGTGTGTTAGATTTCCGGCCTTTAAAATTATGGAAACTGAAAATTACCCCCCCCCCCCCCAAAAAAAAGTGAATTGTGATGGTAAAAACGAGGTGAGATATAATAATGACTTAAATGTCATTATTTGAAGCTGAACTTGATTTTGTCCTTGAGTTTTGTCCACATTCGCTCACTAAAAATATCCCGAAGTTATGCTTTTCAGCATATGACACGAAAGAATATTGGAGTCTGTTTAATGTTCCTTTTTGGCACCTTGGTTTTGAAGTGAATGCTCTTGGTGGGGAGCCAGGTGCCCTAGAATCAGATAGTCATTCTCTGCCCCTGCAGAGCAGAGAAATAGGACAGGAAGGAACCCCTTCCCTGGGAGTGGGGAGCCCTGAGTTCTGTACCTGGGGCTGCCAGAAACTGTGACTGGTTAAGTGACCTTCTCTCTGGGTCTCTGCACATACGGAACCAATGAACATTTTTTATTTTTTTGGAACCAGTGAACGTTTTGTGCCTTGAATTTTAATTTTTTCTTCTTCATCTCCTAAAATAAAAATCTGATGTCGAATTTCATTAATCTGAAGGAATTCAACTAGAAAGGATGGCCAGTATGCTCAAACTATCCATGGAAGTTCAGGAAGACACCAGGGGAGGTGGCCTGAGGCCGTGGGGGAGGGCGCATGGAAAATAATAGAGTTGGTGACATGGGTGAGACCCCAGATTTGGGGCCTCTTCTCTGTGTTAGTATACCACTCCAACAAAAGCATGCAGCCACACGCCTACACTCCTGGTCACAAGCCTGTTGCTAACTCTTCTAAGAAACCCCACTGGCAGAATTGGTGGGTTTATTACCTTTTAAGCTGATCTTATATGTGAGGCCACTAGGGTCCCTGTGTTCAAGGAACACAGACAAGCCTGTCAGCAGGCTGTAGTTGGAACAGCTTTCCTCTGAGCACTGGCTGGGATTCTGATGATCTCTGTTTGGGAAGTGCTTTCCAGGGCCAGCTGTGGTCCTGGGGTCTGTGGCCAGTGAATGGGGAAAGGCCCTGGAGAGTAGCAGAAGTTCATCTGCATCACAGTGAAACCCTGCCTGGTGAGTCAGTCCCAGGGAGTGAGCCTGCAGGAGCTTTTAGAGCTGATCTGGTCAAGGCTGGTGAGGGGCAGGGCCAGTCTCATACCTGGTGCTGAGCTGAGCTGAGCTGTCTCTATCTCTCCCCCTTGGACATTGTCTGTATGTCATTATTAGAAAAAGAAAAGAAAAGGAAATTCCTTCTTTAGGCAAAGTACACAAAAGCGAAACAGACGTGCACTATAGGCCCTTAAACTGTATTGCTTCTGTTGATTGATTTTCCCCTCTAAATACTGTTTTTTCTCAGTTTAGGGATTTCATGAGTCTTCCAACCTTACTGCTTCTCCCAGCCATCTGCTCTTAAGTCCCTCTTTGTACACAAACTAAGCAAGGCTTTTATAAGCTCAGATGATATTGAAATGCTTTTCACATGTGTTCTTTGCTCTAATTATCTGTGTGAAGGCTGCTAGCCCGATGCCACAGCTGTTTCCAGCGTCTTCTGGAGACTCTCAGCAATGACTGGAGATGGTGTTTTCCTGGATCCTCTTCTGGGCTGGTGATGGTTTACTCCATGGCCAGATCAGGCTAGAAATGACTTGGTTGGAAGCTGTTTACTTTCTGCAGCGCCTCCCAACTTGATCCCTGCCTTTGCTTGTATCTCCATACTCCCTCCCAAAGGCCATGTGGATTGAGAAGTCAATTACCAAAAAACGGAAACTCATTTCCCTTGGTCTGCATTTAGAAAACCCACCACTTTCTATCATTTTGCTTTATCACCCACAGTTGGCCAGCCCTGGGTCTTCTTAACATGCCTGAATACATCTATACAGCTGCCCAATAAAAGCCCCGGTGAAGAATCAGGACAGCCCTGTACTTCTCACATCTTTCCCCTTTGGCTTCCAGAGTTGGCCTAGTAATTAAAGAAAAGTAGAGAAAAGGTTATGCTAGCCACTTATTTTCGGCTGGTGTGTGATTTGAACACAGTTGATGCTGTCCTGTCCTCTGTTCTAAAGCATCCTCTCCCAAGCAGGAACGTGCTGAATGTTCATTGGGGGAAGACTGAACCTTCCAGCATGGCCTCTGCTGTTGTTACTGTTTCTGTTACATGCAGTCCTCAGCCAGGTGAAGGTTTGATGATGGGTCCACAAGGTAAACTTCTGGCTGACGACCCATGGCCTGAGTTTATCCAAAGCCTCGATGGTTGCCAGCCATTCTTTCTGGGAAGCAGACGTGTTTCTTTCCCCTGGCAACACGTTTGTATGGCGGTGAATTACAGGACGTTTCACATAGTCATGGCTCCATTATTGTGTATGCTGGCTATAAAAACCAGGTAAATTGGAACATAGTAGAACTTTACTAAAGCTTTTGGACACCCTGGAACTTAGAAAGAATTTGCTGACATAGTTTAGTTCATTTCTAGGTAATATTGAGATCTGATGTGGGAGTTAGGGATACAAATGTTAGTAGACACATGGGTCCTGTCTTTGAGAGCTTAGAGGTACCGGGGGAAAGAAATGAACGACTATAACACAGTGTCATTTGTGCTACAATTGAAGCTTGTCCACAGTGCTTCTATGAGCCCCATGAAAGAAAAGTGAATTCCTCTCCCGTGTTGGGAGAGGATAAAGGAAAGCTTAACATTTAAGCTGGGTCTCAATGGAGTTTTCCATCTGATTACCTTGGTACAAGGAATTCTAGGAGAAGGGAACAGCATGAGTGATGGCTCAGAAGGCCCAAAGCTCCGGGAAATGCTGCTTTGTCCACGTGGGTAGATGAGAAGGTTGGGAGATGAGGCGAAAACGGCAGCTCTCCAAGCACCTCTCAGCGATGACTCCCACCCATTCCACCATCTCACCTGCAGACACTTTGCTGAGCGTCCTATGCACGAGGCTTCCTTTGTTGATCACAGCACCCCAGTGTGGGACGCTACGTGACACAGGAAACAGAGGTGTTTCTGCACTTTAAAGCTGCTCCTTCTATCCAGGGATGTTGCTCCTGAAAGAGCAGCAGGATGACATAACACCTTTGGTTGAGTTGGGCCAAGTGCAATTTTTAAATAAGTCAATCATGTCATAAAAATAGTGTCCTTGCTATTTTTATTAGCAAAGTACTTCATCTGTTCACAAGAAATGTCCATCATGTGATTCAGTTTTCAGTGTGCTTACTAGAGCAAGTCAGCACAGATGAGAAGGCACACCTGACCTGTGGTTTTCTTTAGAGGGCTCCAAAGGTGTTTCCTGAGTCTTTATGGGATGGGTTCTTAATGACCTACAGAAAGTCACTGGTGAGCTTCCAGGGGACCCAAGACACCATTTAATTGTATATGAAGTCTTTTTCCTACTGATACGTTCAATGTGAAGCTTTTATGGAGAAGGTTCGTGCTTTTATACAGTCCTCAAAAGGATCTGTTAATCCCAAAGTTATTAAGAGCCACTGATTTATAGGTTGTCTATAGAATGCAATGTCCCATTACTTTTTTTTTTTTTTTTTTTAGAAAGATTCACACTTTGTTGCCTTGGGTAGAGTGCTGTAGCTTCAAACCTCACAGCAACCAAAAACACTTGGGCTTGATTGATCCTCTTGCCTCAGCCTCCCGAGTAGCTGGGACTACAGCATGTACCACTACATGTGGCTAGTTTTTCTATTTTTAGCAGAGACAGGGTCTCACTCTTGATCAGGCTTGTCTGGAACTCCTGAACTCTAGGGATCCACCTACGTCAGGCTCCCAGAGTGCTAGGATTACAGACATGAGCCACTGTACCTGGCCTCCCACTACTTTTTCAATGCCTGGATGATACAAGCCCAGCTCCTTTATGTGGGAGGCATGGACTTAAGAACCAGATAGACTTGGATTCAAGTGCTATCTCTGCCATTTGCTGCTTGTGTGACCTCTGAGTTTTAATTCCTTCCCTCATAAATGCGGGAAGTAATAGGAGAGCAGAAGAGATTCTCACATGTGTAAGGAAAGAGAGCAGAAGAGAGTGAGGGGGAAGACCCCGAGGAGCATCAGTGTCCAAGGGGGTGGATGTCTAGGAAAGGGGGCCAGTGAAGGAGAGTGAGGAGGAGAAGCCCAGGAGCCCCCAGGGAAACCAGAGGGAAAAACCGTAGAAGCCAAGGGAAGGAGGGTGTCTGGCAGGAAGCCAGCAGAGTGGCTTCAGGCTGATCTAGTTAGGTGAGGACTGAGAAGCCACCTTCAGGTTTTCGCTTTGATCCCAGGTCATACTTCCCCAAACTATGGCTCAGGAAGTACTTGATGGACCAACATAATTCAACATAAATTTACTGGATGCCCATTATGTGCTCAGCAAAGCCATAGATGTCATGGAGCTTGGTTCATGAAGTCTCACCTTTGAGTACTCTGGGCTCCGGTATTATTTCTATCCCTGCAAATGCTAAGACACAAAGTGAGCCAGCTGGACAGCAGGTAGGCCTGCGGTGTAGTTTTGAGCAGTCCACATGATCTCTCTAGGCTTGACGGATATGACCAGATTAGCTCAAAGTTTCCCCTGGTCTAGAATAAATCCTGTGTCACTGCCTAGACAAGATTGGGCACCTTTCACATACAAAACTCCGGTCATACTTAGGGTGCCTCGTCTCGTGGGATGTCCCTGCAGTGACCCTCACTCCCCTCTCATTCTTCTTTGCCTTTCCTGTGCCTCTTTGGTGCCTAATGGAGAAATCCCTTGCATCTGAGGATTCCCCCCACCCCAGGAATCCTGTTGTTTTAATGTGGAAGCATTACAAATATTCTGCATCACAAAAATAACATTTGTTGATTGCTGACCATGAGTCAGGCCCTCTGCTAGATTCTTTCCTATCCATGACCTTGTTTGGGCTGAGAGTCCTCTCTATGGAGATTTCTGTGCACTGCAGATCAAATCATGTTTCAAATAATGGTTTTCCTGGAGCAAAATTGCATGCAATAAAAGACTGATATAACATGCATACTGCATAAGGTGGGTGTTAATCCTGGCCTTCTTACACCCAACTCTCTAAGGAACTCTTTTTTATTTGAAATTGGCTTCCAAACCTGATGAGTTCCTGAGCAAGATATGCTTTCCTCCAGCTAGTGTGAAATTCGCCTTGTGTGTACACGCGTGCATACAAAAGAGAGGCTAGAAAGGAATGTCTCAGTTTCTTGTATTTCCCCATCTACCCAGGGGTTTGTTTCTTGTTTCTGTGACAAGTGTGGAGCTGTAACTCCAAGTATTACTGTATCGTGTGTTGTTCAGGAGTGCCCAAGGGAAGGATAGCAAAATAAAGAGCACTGTCTTGGGCTGCTAGTCAGTTGGGAGAGGAAGGAAGCTGCCGGCCCAGCCCCTGCTCAGCTGGGCATATGTACTTGGGTGGTCAGGCCAGGGCTTCAGAGAGCCGAGTTAATGGATGGCAGGGCCCAAGGAGGATGCTACTGCTTGACTGAATTTGTGTCAACAGGGTCCAGTGTGAAGTGATATTTTCTTCATGCGTCAAAACAGAGTCTTAGACTAACACTTTCCCAAATGTTCCAGTTTACGTTCTCCTGATTAGTTCTAATTAGTTTCTTCACCCAGTGAAGCTGATGATTACTCTCTACAGACAGCTGCTTCTGTGGCCCAAAGGCCTTCCCCGAGCACCCAGCCTGAGGTGACCAGGCAGTCACTCCCAGTCTAGACCTCCCATTCTTGCACACTTATTACATCTCAGGAGAGGTCTTTTTTTCTTGTTTATTTATTATCTGTCTCCCTGCCCCACCTCAGTAGAATGGAAGCTCTTTGAGAGCTGAGTCTATTGGCCTCATTCTTGCTGTGTCCCAGAGCCTAGAACAAGTACTTGGCACATAGTAGGTGCTTAATGAAAATGTGTTGAATGGATGAACAGAAGAATGGAGGGAAGGGAGGGTGTGAAGGAAAGAAGGGAGGAAGGCAGGCAGGCAGGCAGGCAGGCAGGCAGGCACTGGTGGGGAGGAGGCTTTAGCAGGAGGCTTTACTAACCCTTCTTAAGCAAGCTGACAGAGACAGCCATGGTCCTTGGAGCTCATCAGGGTCCCTCCTCTTTTAGGGGGATTCCATCTACTACCTGGAGCCCCACAGCCCTTTCTTAAGTCAGACGTGGTCCCTTGTGGCTATTCTCACACTGAGGAGCCTGGAACTGTCCTCTCTTCCCTCCTGTACTTTCTCCACACTTATAGCACATAGTTTCTTCCCGAGGGAGAGTTTTATTCCCAGAACATTGGCAGCACTGTATACTAGGAAGACACCAAGGAACAACGTGCAAGATGGCAGGCAGGTCCAGCACGGGAGAAGGGGGGGGGGGGGCAGCAGAGAGAGACCACAGCTGCACACCTCAAAAGTGTGAAAAAACGCCACCTTCCTTGTGGGTTTGGGGTAAGAAGGATGCATCCATGTCGCTGCTCCCAACGTTGGTAGGCGCACAGGGCGTGGTCCCGGCATGCCTAGGTGATGGAGAGGGTGAAAAGGAATGGCCCTCCTACCCCGGCCTTGCACCCTGGTGGGTCTCACTGCTGTCCTCAGACTCTCAACTTGGTGGGTGTGCACGGGCAGGCAGCCTTGTGGGCAGGTCTACTGCAGGGACTCTGAGGTCAGTGTTGTCTGTTTCCCGCACTGGTGCCTATCACTGGGATGTTACTGGGATGGCCAGGCTGGGAGGCGTGCGTTTCCTTGGCCACCACTCCCGGCCTGGGTGGGAGCTGACAGGCTCACTCTTTAGTGTGTATTTCAGCAAGTCCACCCAGTGGGGCTCCCTGCAGACTGGCTTCTCTGAGAGGGTGTGGGCTGCAGCAGCCAAGAGCGCTGGGGCAGCTGCCAGGATTTGAGAAGTATTTGAGGCGTTGGGAAGGCTGCCGGGAGCCCCCCGCCCTTGCTTCCTCTGGCTCCTCCCTCTCCCGCCTGCAGTTTTAATAAGGGCGGGGCCAGGATTAAGTGTCTTGGCAGCCAGAGTCCTTTCTGGCAGAGGAAGGGGAGTGCACATGGGGATCACATTCCAGATGCAGGGATGGAGATTTGGGAAGGATAAAGGAAAGAGAGTGAGAAAATTAAATGTGGCGAGAAATGGATTTTCCCTTTCTGCTGTCTGAAAATAATTGAGTTGTGTTATTTTGTGAAGTAATCTGTTTTGAGGTTTTCTTTTCTTTTCTTTTTTTTTTTCTGTTCCCCATCACACTACCAAAAGTCTTAGTGATTCAAAGAGGGAAGAAGAGGTGTTCATTTTGGCCCTGTGCTGCGATTCCTACCAAATACCTCAAATTTGCACAAGGTTCTAAGAAGTGGCTTTGCTGTCTGTTAAGACTGTAGAAATGAGAACCAGAGACCCAGCCTCTTCAGGAAGGGGTGGCCACTTTGGGGGGTCCTGGCTGGCTCCTCCCTCTCGTTCAGACAAGTGCCTACAGCATGGCTTTTCTCCACCTTCCCCTTCTCTGGGCTTTGCAGGGCCTGGTCGCATTTGTCTGGAGACCCTCAGAAGGGTATGTCTCGCCTCGTGATGGAGTGTCAGAGTCTCCCTCCCTTCTTTCTGAGCTGTTCTTTGAATTCTGCCCCTGGCCTCACTCCGCAGTGGTTCAATAGGGAGCTCCCACAGTAGGGTTTCCCATATGGTAGTATGGTAAATCCTCTTTCTTATCCGCTTTGGTGATATTTAATAACTGTTGGTAACTGTACTTTAATTTCAGAGTGTGGTAAGATGGGACCTGGGGCATCCATCCAACAGAAATCCCATTAGATAAGTCTCCATTCAGACCCATGAGATGGGCCCATATCATTTTCCATGAGTGGAAAAAGTAGGAACAAGCATGGGGCTCCACTCTGGGGCCAGAGCTTCCACTCTGGGGCCAGATTTTATGAATCTATGTCCTGGGTAAGCCACTGATCAATAGTATGGCCTTTGGAAAAGACTTAATTTCAATGTGCCTCAGTTTCCCCATCTGTAAATGCATGCAAAAATAGTATTTATCTGTGATTGTCGTGAGAATTAAATTAAATAATGCACATAAAATGCTTAGAACAGTGCCTGTGACCTTTCAATTAATATTACCTAACATTATCATCACCCCTGTCATCATTATCTTCACTTACAATCCCGGTGGCTGAATGTTAAGTTACTTCACGTCTCTGAGCCTTTGCGTCCTCTTATGTAAAATGGAAGTAATACTAAGAGAGAGAGTGTTGATGAAGACACTTAGCCTGGTGGAAACAACAAAAAGGAGTTCTTGTTCCTCTCCAGCACATGGAGGGTTCATCAAGCCATAGTGGGGCTGGCTTGTTTTAATGTGGCATAAATTAACATAATTCTCAGTCAAAATAGGCAATGCTTTTTCCCACTCCCCAGTTTTTCCCTTTGCATTTTCTCTTCTTCTGTGACTCACTCAGGCTGTTTGTCTCGAGGACCTGACTGGGAGGCCTAGGGCCCCAGAAAATGTGTAAGAGCTTCTCCTTGGATGTCACACTTAACATACAGTGAACTCTTCCCTGACCTCCATTCTATCATTCATAGGACATTTCTCTCATTCATCTTGAGTTATCTTGATTCTCCCTCTAACGTAATGACACCTTCCATCTAGTGCAGGCCTGTAGTCAGCATGCCAGGTAAACTCACTAATGTCATCTCATCGGTTTTCCCAGTGGCTCTCGGAGGTAGGAACTATAATCAGACCATTTTATAGATGGACAAACTGAGGCTTAGTGAGGTTAAGAACTTTGCCAGAGGTCACTTAGTAGTAAGCTGAGCTGGGATTGAAATGTTAGGTATGCAAGAATCCATCTTCTTGCTTCCCACTTCGTTATCCTGTGCCTGCTGCTTTCCCTATGTTTTAGCACCGCAAAATTGAACAGCTTAAAACCATGGTTTATTATTTATTATTATCTCCCATTGTCTAGGCAGTTGACTGCACTCAGCTGAGCGATTCTTGCTTGGTCTCTCAGATGGTGGCTGACACTGGAGTCATATGAAGTCCCCTTCACTCACATATCTGGCAGCTGGGCTGAGAAGAGCCAGGGGCTAATTGAGCATCTCTCTTCCCCCTCCCCCTCACCCCAGGCTCACTTGAGCTTCCTCACAACATGGTGGTCTTAGATTAGTCTCTCTACATGGCAGCTGATTTTTCTCAGAGTGAGCATTCTAAAATATCCAGATAGAAGCTACAGGATTTCTTGTGACCTAGCTTTAGAAGCCCAAGATCTTTACCTCCATTATAGTTTAATGGTCAGGAATGTTACTAAGGCCACTCCAGATTCAACAGGATGGATTTTTGGGCCTTATCTCTTCTTGGTATAAGAAGTAGCATATGCATTCAGCGAGGGAAGGAATTGATAGTGGCCATCTTTATTTAGTCAGTCACCAAGACAAATACATGTTTTTGCTTAAAAACATATCTCTTAGGCTTTGCGCGCTGGCTCACACCTATAATCCTACTACTCTGGGAGGCCAGGGCAGGTGGATTGCTTGAGCTCAGCAGGTGGATTGCCCCAGACCAGCCTGAGCAAGAGCAAGACCCTGCTTCTACTAAAAAATTGAAAAATTAGCTGGGCATTGTGGTGGGCATCTGTAGTCCCAGCAACTCGGGAGGCTGAGGCAGGAAAATCACTTGAGCCAAGGAGTTTGAGGTTGTTGTGAGCTAGGCTTACACCACAACACTCTAGCCTAGGCAATAGAGTGAGACTCTGTCTCAAAATAATAACAATAATAATAATAGCAAATTAATTTAAAAAGAATAGAAGAAACAACCAATACAATAGAAAATTTGGCAAAAGTTATGAATAGGCAAGATAAAAAGACCAATAAATACACAAGAATGGGCTGACCCTATGAAAACAAAGAAATGTGAATATTAAAAAAAAATCTCGTAGCTGGGCAGGGTGGCTGATGCCCATAATCTTAGCATTCTGGGAGGCGGAGGCAGGAGGACCCCTTACTTAAGCTTAGCAGTTTGAGACCAGCCTGAGCAAGAGTAACCCTGTCTGTACTAAAAATAGAAAAATTAGCCTGTATTCCTAGCTACTAGGGAGGTTGAGGCAGGGGGATCTTTTGAGCCCAAGAATTTGAGGCTGCTGTGAGCTATGGTGCCTGGGCACTCACCCAACGTGACAGAGTGACACGCTGTCTCAAAAAAAAAAAAAGTTTTTTTTTTTCTCTTAGCCATTCTATCCTACTACCACCACCTTACTAGGGTCCAGTTTCACTGTGCTTTATTTTTGGTTCAGTACTACAATCTCCTAATTGGACGGACTCCTCAGCTCCTAACCCACTGTGTATTTTGCTGGCATATGAATCCTCCTCAGATACCTCCTTCATCCCTGGGTTTGTATACTCATAGATCCAAGGGGGGAATTACAAATTATCCAATCTTACCCTTTCATTTTACAGAAGAAGAAACCAAGGCCTTAGAAAGGCATATTCAAAATCATAGGGTTAATTTTTAATAGAGTTTCAGGTTGGTCAACACAAATTGTGTTCCTTGAGAAAGAAGACTTGAAAAGACTATAGTTTAACTGGGAAGATGGACACCTTAGAGATAACGTTAATAAAAAATTTGCTCATGGTCACATTGAGGCACAAAGGAAAGGCATGCCACACAATTTCAGGCTCAGAGATTTCCTAGACAATGTTCTATAGATAGAGTTGTCCGGGCAAAGAAAAGTAAATAGAGGGAATGGCCCAAGGGACAAAGATGAAGAGGTGGGAATTGAAGGGGGGGGGGGGGTTCACATGGTATCTGGTGTTTCTAGAGCACGGAGAGCCCTGGATGTCAGGACCTGATTCTGTGGGTGATGGGAGTCATTGAAGCTGAAGACCTACACATGGTCCTGTAACATGGCCCATTTATCAGGGAATGAGTTTACAGGTGACTGTTAGCTGATTGGCTTCTCTGCCCCGGGCTCCATCGTGGCCACGGCCACGCTACTTTGAATGGATTTTAAAATGCCACTCCCTCCCCCCAAAAAGGACCAATCGCTAAAAAAGAAAGAAAATGAACCACAAATACTTAAAAGTATAACTTTTAGAGGTGCAAATACAAATGATATAACTATATGGAAAGATGCTCAGCTTCATTCCTTATTAGGAAAAAATAATTTAAAACTACACCAAAAGATGCCATCTGTCACCACATTTCAGCCTACAGCTATTTTGATATTTAGAGGAAGCAACATGATTATTCATGTGTTACACCTTGTTTGTTATGACAAAATATTGGAAACGATCTAAATGTCCTGCGGGGTGGGAGGGGGGAAACTAGCCAAATAAATTATGTTTTATCCATACAAAGGGAAGCTATGAAATCTTGAAAAAAGAGAATGAGAATCCTGTATGTTCTGATCTGGACAGACTATGAAGACAAGTATTCAGTGAACCAAAAAAAAAAAACAAAAACGAAAACAAAAAATGTGTAAAATGAAGTGAAAAAATAAATATACATATGTATTTCCTCAAATACGCATAAAATATCCCTGGAAGGAAACATAAGAAATGTATAATATTGTTTATAATAATGAGAACAGAAGTAAGAGGAGAATATCTCACTGTTTATTCTTTTGTGCCTTTTGAATTTCCAACCATATGGATTCCTATTTTTTCAAAATAAATATGAGACAAAACAAAGGCAAGATTTTAAAATAAATAAATCATGACCACTGGGAGATTGCTTCGGATCTTGGGTAGGATAAGTGTTCCATGGATCCCTTTCATTTTATAGTCAATTGATGAGAGAGGAAACCTACCCAAATATTCTCAGATTTTCAAAAGTCTGTGAAAATAAAATCTGAAGCAAATATGACAAAATATTGAAGTGAGTTAAACACTAGTGTGTATATCCCACTGTTTTTCAGTATATTGAGCTATCTTGCCATAAAAAATTGCAATAAGCAAATAAATAAAGTAATTCAGTTGCATGGCATGGCTTTGATGTTCTGCTTTGGAGGTATCAAAGCCAATCAATTCCATTTTCATACACATTCAGCACTGCCATCCTAGATTTCATACTTTCCACCCACATGCATATATGGAGGTCCACTTTTATTTTGTTGTCATTTTGGGTTCCTACTGTGTATATTCACTGCTTCCCTTCTTGTTATCAGTGAAGGGTTAACAGTGTGTCCAATTCAGAAGTCAGCACGGTTTTTCTCTAAAGAGCCAGCTAGTAAATACCTTAGACTTAGCAGGCCGGACTGTCTGCTGCAACTACTGGACTCTGCCGTTGTAACACAAAAGCAGCCCTGGATGATACATAAATGAACGATGTGGTTGGGCGGCAATGTACTTTTTTTTTTTTTAAGGTGATAAACCGGATTTGGCCCCAGAGCCATAGTTTGCTGGCCTTTGTCTAATTTGTTACTATCCCCTTTTTGCTTTTTCCCCTTTCCCTGCCTCTCCTGGAAAGAAGACTGACATCCCGAGTGTGTGTGTTTGTATATGTGTATGTAGTCTCTAGGAAGGGAAGATCTGAAGAGGGAAGGAGGAGTGAACATTGTGTTTCTAGGACAGAATAGAATAATCCAGGCTGACGGGCAGTTATCTCAGTGGAAAATGTTAAGGAATAATTTTTTTTAATGAAGGTGAAATCATGATTCCCTTTTAAATATAACATGAACATATGTCAAAGGTTTTATTTAGCTCATTAATGATAAAAACAGAATGATCTTATAGCTGGTTCAAAGGAAAGAACAGACAGATACACAAGATAGGACAATTAAGTTCATGAACTCACCCTAGAGTCCTGCATTGCTGAATATCACTAGGGTCATCTTCGAAGTACTTAGGAAGCTATGCACCAAGGTCAGCCCCTAGTTCACTCTTCAAAGCACTGTTTCTAGGATGAGTTTGCAAACTTTATTGAACTCATAGAATGACAACTCTGATGGCCATTCTAGATAAAGAGTTCCAAAATTGCTTTGAAGGGTGGACGAGGTTGGTGCAAAGCTTCCTAAGGGGAGTACTTCAAAGGTGACCATAGCGACATTCAGCAAAGAGGTATATGTAGCACTTTGTCTAGGAGTAGCTCGCAAACTTAATTGTCAGGCCCACTTATAAAGGCCATGAGAAGTGCCAAAAGTAAGCTGGTAAGTAAAACTGGCCACTTGGGGACCAGGTGAAGTTTACATTTGCATCTCCACTGACAAAATCCATTTGCATCACTATCAGTTTTCTACAATTTATGGAGTTGTAAAGTGCATGAAAGGTAGACCTGTAAAATTAGATGGTGCAGAAAGGGTTCCTGAAATAATGACTAATTATTCCCAGGAAAAGATATTCCAAAATCTTTTTTTACTCTTTTCAAATTTTTTCACAAATCATGTCCGGTAGAAATACTGTGCATTAACATCATGCTGACTCTAGACCAGTGCTTTTCAGCCTCTTTTATGTCACGACACACTTGAACCTATAGTTAAACTTCCACGGCACACTTAAATTATGTTGAGTAAAAAAAAGAATGTACTGTACTTTGGTTTGGTCTTCTTTTGAAAATAATTTAATTTAATGATCTTTAAACATTTTCACAGCACACCTAAGATCCTCTCCTGGTGAGCCATGCATGGCACATCGGTTAAAAATCACTGCCTTAGATCATAGAGGATGGTGAAATCTGGGAACGAGGTTTTCAAGCTAGTTTGATGGGTGATATGCAGCTATAGCAGGTGCTCAGGTGCAGGAGGGAGCTATGTTTACCAGCACTAATCTAGGGAAGATTAAAGTGTGGCCAGTGGAAGTGGGGTGCAGTGGAGAATTGTAGGGACTGCTACAGAAACAGCAGCATAACCTGGAACCATTCAGGATCTGGGTTAGAAACCATGCCTGCTGCTTACCATCCCTGCCAGCATTGAGCAAGACTGGACCAGTTTGCTCATCCGCAGTTTGGGGATAATATTAAGTGCCTCAGAGTGTTAAATGAGAACGAACTTGGTACTTGGCCCTTGGCCTGGTGATAGCCGTTTGTAATACCTGGTCATTTCCCACTTTCTATCTAGGGCACTCTGAGACACGAACTGTGTGCCCTTGAGCAAGTCACCTCATCTTTCTGAGCTTTGGTTTCTTCATCTGTTCAAATGCAGAAAATGATACCTACCTCACAGAATGGCAGGTAGTGGTTCTAGCAAATACTAGTTTCCCTTTGGGGGTTCAAGAAGGCATCATTGAGTAAGTGACCTCTGTGTCAAGTCTTGAAGGAGAAGTGGGTTTTCTACATTAATATTTATGTTTCATGAGATTTCTAATCATTTGAATGCACATAATTCGGTAATTCCGTTTTATTTTCTTTATTTTCATCATTTAATTTTGGACCTTTTGTATTTTCTTTTTAGCTGTTGTGTAGCAATGAGCTTTAACACACGTCTTAGTAAGGAACATGCGTTGTAGACAGAGTAAGTGGGAAACAGCCTGAAATTGTTCGAAGCTGACTTTGGGGTGGGTTATAAATGGAACATACAGTATGCGTGTGAATTAGTGGTTACTTAAAGCTCTATTAAATTGCAGGGTTTTTGGACAGAATTAATTGAAAATATTTTGACCCATTGTTTCCACCAAAGTAATAAGATGTTTTAGGAATTCTTTTGTTTTTTGCTACCTAACCTACATCCCCCAGATTTTCTCCATCTCCCAGAAACAATACAAAAATTTATCAGACCATTAGAAATCATGTTCATTTCACTTGTACTTCATGGAAGTGTATTTGTTTTCTCTCAGAGAAAGAGACCCTATAACCCATATAATTGGATATAATATAGCAGCTAAAGGACTTTGCATGACAATTTCCAGAAAGCTCTAGTTTCTGACTTTTGTAGGGGTCAAGGGGAAGGTTCCAATTCACCCTCTGAAGGTTTGCTGAAAAATCAACTTGCAAAAAGGCTGATTAATTGGGGAAAAGACATACAGATTTATTTAATGTGTACATGCGAGCCTTCAGATTGGAGTCCCAAAGGTACAAAGGAAATTGTCCATTTTTATGTTTCAGTTCAGTAAAGTATAGACAGTGTGTAAAAATATGATTGGATAAAAAGCGAATGAGCTAATGCTGATAGATGGAGAGGGGAAACCCAGCAAGGCCTGTCTGCCCATTTGTCTAGACCAGCAGTTCTCAACCTGTGGGTTGCAACCCCTTTGGGGATTGACTGACCCTTTCACAGGGGTGGCCGAAAACCATCACATACACCCCGTACAAATACAAGTGTATGAAAATAATTTTATGGTTGGGGGTCACCACAACATGGGGAACTGTATTAAAGGGTCGCGGCATTCGGAAGGTTGAGAACCACTGGTCTAGACTCTTTGGCCTCTCTGAGCTGCATTTCCTCATTCTGGATATGAGGCAGGACCCTGTCTGGAATGAGGGTCTTATGATCTACAGTTTAAACAATATAGGTCAGATAATTTCTTTATGGCCAGTTTTTCCTCAGAAAGGTGGAAAGGAACATTGGAGTAATATTTTTATGCTTTATGGCTGGCTTTGCAGTAAACGGGTTCTGGTTTCTGTGACCCGCCTTGGGGAAGAGGGATTCTAGTTTCTTTCTTTCTTTGTTTATTAAATCATAGCTGTGTACATTAATGCGATCATGGGGCAGCACACACTGGTTTTATAGACCGTTGGACACATGTTCATCACACTGGTTAACGTAGCCTTCCTGGCATTTTCTTAGTTATTGTGTTAAGACATTTACATTCTACATTTGCTAAGTTTCACATGTACCCTTGTAAACTGCACCGCAGGTGTAATCCCACCAATCACCCTCCCTCCGTTGCAGGTAATTTTTAATTGCCTTCTAATTCTGCTGATATCGTGTCTCTGCTAAGCTGCTGATTTCTACTCAGGTGTTCCCAAACCAGTTTCCTGTCTATTCTGCTGAACCTTCTGACCCACCTTACCGCAGTAGGTGTGCTGAGCATCAGTAATCTGACGCCTGGGGTTTTCCCCCATGAACTCTCTGGAATGACTGCCTGCCTTATCTTTCTACTCACAGTTGGGAATGTAATGGTTGAAAAAAAGAGGAGGAGAAGAAATTGGGATGCTGGGATATTTTGACATTGAACTTTTCACAAAATGGTACAGGTAAGAATTATGTTGATGAATCAAGTAACAAAGCTTTGTATACGAGATAGGCCTAATCAGGCTTGGTGCTTGTAGCACAGTGGTTATGGCGCCAGCCACATACACCAAGGGTGGTGGGTTCGAATCCAGCCTAGGCCAGCTTAAACCACAATGACAACTATAACAATAAATAGCCGGGCTTTGTGGTGGGTGCCTATAGTCCCAGCTACTTGGGAGGCTGAGGCAAAAGCATCACTGAAGCCCAAGAATTTGAGGTTTCTGTGAGCTGTGACGCTATGGCACTCTACTGAAGGCGACATAGTAAGACTCTGTCTCACACAGAAAAAGATAGGCCTAATTTTAACTGACACATAAAGAGCAGTTAGTCTCCTGGAAGTGTGGTAGGAGATTTTCTTTCTTTCTTTCTTTCATTTTTTTTTTCTTTCAGTTTTTGGCCAGAGCTGGGTTTGAACCCACCACCTCCAGCATATGGGGCCGGCGTCCTGCTCCTTTGAGCCACAGGTGCCGCTGAGCTTTTTTGAGCTTTTTTTATAAGGGTTGTAGAGAAACTTTTGCCTCTACATTTCTGCTTTTGTGTATAGTTGTTCTAGGGGGTATATTACTATTATACCCCCTTATTATTGTTGGAAATACTAATAATTAATAATATTATTATTATTAGAAATACCAATCTTATAATCAGTGGAGAAAAATCCAAAGAACTGCTGAGAGGGTGTCTCAGAGTTATAACACAGTTGAGGTGCTAAAGAAACCTTCCAATTGCCTACCGCAACCTCTTAAGGCAGTGTTTCTCAACCTTCCTAATG
This sequence comes from Loris lydekkerianus, assembly GCA_963574355.1. NCBI lineage: Eukaryota > Metazoa > Chordata > Mammalia > Primates > Lorisidae > Loris > Loris lydekkerianus. The sequence continues at coordinate 16,940 of CAUYPK010044720.1, forward strand.
CTGTGACTCTTTAATACAGTTCCTTATGTTGTGGTGACCCCCAACAATAAAATTATTTTCATTGTTACTTCATAACTGTAATTTTGCTACTGTTATGAATTGTAATGTAAATATACGCAGGATGTATTTTCATTGTTACAAAGGGGTCCTCGACCCACAGGTTGAGAACCGCTGCTTTAAGGGCATAACACAGGTAATCACTTTTCCACTCCAAGCTTATGAATGAGAGAGGGAATATTGGTAAAAGTAGCACCAAATGAAGGGCCAATCTTTTCCAAACTTCTCCATCCCCCTACCGGAGATAGACTGGTCTTAGAAGAGCTCAGCACTGACAGCTCTTAATAATTGATAATCTTAGAATATGCTGATAAAGGGGACAATTAGACAATTAATTATAATGAGTTCTGTGAATCATTGCTTAAAAATCCTGTACTTTTCTAATAAATTAATCTGAAAGCCTGAGGGACATCATTAAAAGTTAAGTGTGTTAAACACTAAGGGAATGTAGATTTGTTTAGAGTTACCTGGTTTTTAATGAGAACATGGCCCAATGATTATGTATATGTAATTAAGATTTAGAATTCATATCCTCCCTTGCACTCTACTAGAGTTACTGTATTTAGTCCTTTATGAGTAGCTTCTTCAGATGATAAAAGTATGGGGCCTTGAGGGACGGTAAATGACAGAGCAGTTCCAGTTAAGGAGTTTCCTTCTTTGAAGGGACAATGTATTACTCCCGTATTTCAAATGGAGATTCTCAGAGAGTACAAAACTCAGACATGGAGTAGCAGCCTTTGGCGCCTCTGATCTTATACCAAACAGCAATGAGGTCACTAGGCCATGAGTCTTAATGCTGGTTTCCAGGTCTTCAGCACATGTATCATTCACTGCACCCAATAACTTGGTTCATGGGTTCATTCACTGCACCCAATAACTTGGTTCGCCACTAGAAAAGAAAGTGGTGAAATAGGCTTTTGTTAGATTGCTAATGTTGACAGTCATTTTAGGGGAAACTGACTTCAAATTGGCCCCATATCAGATTGGTGCTGCATAAAGTACAGCTGTTCCATAAAGTCTCCCCTCATCCATTCCATCTGCTCCTCCTCTTGCAGGATAATCTGTGATTCATCTCTTCCCCTAATGCATTTAGGCAACAACTATACTTTTACATTTCCATTTAAATAATTATAATGATAATTACACCTCACATTTTAAGCATTTAGCACATGACAGGGACACTACTGAGTGCTTTAGGTACATTAGATCATCTAATCCACACAGTAGCTCTGTAAGTTAGATACTGTTGCTATTCTCATTTTACAGATGAAGAAGACTGAGGTTTATCAGATCAAGTTACTGACTCAAGGTTTTATGATTAGTATGTAACAGAGCTACAATTTGAGCTCACATCCTGACTCCAGAGTTCATACCTCTAAGCACTCTGTTATATCAATTTCTTATTATTTGACTAAGAAATTATTGTGACCAAAATCAGCATTTGCTCTTTAAAATCATTCCAAAGCTTGGGCAGCACCTATGGCTCATTGGTGAGGGTGCTGGCTTCATATACCAAGGGGGGCGAGTTCAAACCCGGCCCAGGCCAAACTGCAACAAAAAAATAGCTGGATGTTGTGGCAGACGCCTGTAGTCTCAGCTACTCAGGAGGCTGAGGCAAGAGAATCTCCTAAGCCCAGAAGTTGGAGGTTGCTGTGAGCTGTGTGATGCCATGGCACTCTACCCAGGGCAATAAAGTGAGACTCTGTCTCTACCAAAAAAAAAAGAAAAAGAAAAAATCATTCCCAACCCGGCAACCTATGAAGACTGATTAAGATGTAAGAATTCCATTACAGCCTCCCTGTCTTAGGCCATTCTGTTAGTATAAGAGAGTACCTGAGACTGGGAATTTGTAAAGAAAAGACGTTTATTTGACTCATAATTCTAGAGCCTGGGAAGTCCAAGATCAGGTAGTGTATCTGGTGAGGGGCTCATGCTCTCATGGAAAGAGAAGCAGCCATATGCAAAGAGGCATTCATGAGAGGCTGACATTGCTTATAACAGCCTGCTTTCTTGGAAACAAATCCATTCCTAAGAGAGTGAGTATTCCCCACCTCTGTTGAGATAGCATTAATCTATTCATGAGGATGGTGGACCTTTAATCTAAACACCTGTAAGTAGGCCCCACTTCCAAACACTGCCTTATTGGGAATTAAATTTCAATATAAATGTTGGTGGGGGCAAACCATAGCACTTCCAAAAATTAAAGAGGGAAGGTACCTGCATTTCAAAAAGCTTAGGACAATCTTTTTATCTGTAGGGTGTCACACAATGCCTAGCATATAGTAAGTACATAATAAATAAATATTAGCTACTTAAGGAACCCAATTTATAGTATTTAAGAAAGGGTAATACTTTCCAGTAGTGAGCTGGAGAAACTGTAAAGTTTCTTTATAAATTTCTAGGCCTGACAATTAAGTTAGCAAACAGTTGCCAAAGGAAGTACTTCACAGGTGACCATAGTGATATTCAAAAATTAGGCACTTTTTCTAGGATGAGTTACTGAAGTTAATTGTCAAATCTTCATACAATGATGGCGCTGATGGCCATTCCAGAAAAAGATCTCCAAAATTGCTTTGAAGGGTGGGCTAGATGCAGGTGTCAGACATAGTTTCTCAGGAAGAGTACCTTAAAGATGACAGTTGTGTTATTCAGCAATGAGGTGGAATGTAGCACATTTTCTAGGATGAGTTCATGAACTTAATTGTTCAACCTCACCAAAATATAAGGAATCATAGCCAGGCATTGTGGAGAGCCCTGTAGTCCCAGCTACTTGGGAGGCTGAGGCAAAAGAATCACTTAAGCCCAAGAATTTGAGATTGCTGTAAGCTGTGACACTATGGCACTCTACCAAGGGTGACACAGTGAGACTCTGTCTCAAGAAAAAAAAAAAAAAAAAAAAGGGAACTATAAGGAATCATTAGAGACTGTTGTGAGGAACTATGCACCAACAAATTGGAAAAGGTAGAAGAAGTGGATAAATTCCTGTTCACATACAATCTATCAAGGTTGATCCCTGATGAGATAGAAAACTTCAACAAATCAGTAATGTGTAATGAGACCAAACCCATAATAAGAAGTGTCTTATTAAAATAAAGCCAAGGACCTAATGGATTCTACCAAACATTTAAGAAGAACTAATACCAGTTCTACTCAAACTATTAAAAAAAAAAGGAAGATAAGAGAATATTTTCAAACTCATTCTATGAGATCAGCATTATTCTAATATCAAACCAGACTAGAACACAACAAAAAAAGAAAATTATAGGTCAATATCACTGATGAACATAGAAGCAAAAATCCTCAACAAGCAAGTTGATTTCAACCACACATTAAAAAGATCATTTACTATGATGAAATGAGGTTAATCCTTAGAGTATGTAATAAAGAATGGCTTGGGTCAATAAAGAGGGTGGCACCCATGGCTCAGTGTATAGGGCACTGGCTCCATATACCGAGGGTGGTGGGTTAGAACCCAGCACCAGCCAAACTGCAACAAAAAAATATCAGGGCATTCTGGCAGGCACTTGTAGTCCCAGTTACTCGGAGGCTGAGGCAAGAGAATCGCCTAAGCCCAGGAGTTGGAGGTTACTGTGAGCTGTGACACCATAGCACTCTACCAAAGGTGATAAAATGGGAATCTGTCTCAAAAAAAATAATTGTTGGGCATTGTGGTGGGAGCCTGTGGTCCCAGCTACTTGGGAGGCTGGGTCAGGAGAATTGCTTGAGCCCAAGAGTTGGAGGTTGCTGTGAGCTGTGATGCCACGGCACTCTACCCAGGGTTACAACTTGAGACTCTGCCCTACCCCCCAAAAATAATGCTCACCACTCATCAAATGAAAATCAGAATGAGATATCATTTCATCCTAGTTAAAATGGCTTTTATGAAAAAGGCAAGGAGGACTAACAGGTTCTGGTAAGGATATGGAGAAAGGGGAATCCTCTAACAGTATTGCTGGAAATGTAATTTGGTAGTATGTACATCCATCGTGGAAAAATATTATGGAGTTTCCTCAAAAGAACCAAAAATACACTTACGGTTTTATCCATGAATTCCACTACTGGGCATATACACAAAGGCAAGGAAATCAATATATCAAAGAAATGTCTGCACTGCCATATTTGTTGCAGCACTATTCATAATAGACAGAATATGTAATAAACCTAAGGGCCCATCAATAGATAAATGCGGAAAATATACACAGTGGAATATTATTCAGTCACAAAAAGAATGAAATCCTGTCATTTACAGCCACATGAATGGAACTGTGTCATTATGTTAAGTGAAATGAGCCAAGTATGGAAAGATTAAGGTGTTCTCATATGTGAAAGCTAAAAAAGTGGATCTCATGAAGAGAGCATGCTGGTGGTTACTAGAGGCTGGGAAGGGTAATAGAGGGGATAGAGAAAGACAGGATGATTAATGGGTACAAATATACAGTTAGATAGAAGAAATAAGACCTATTGTATGATAGATCAGTGGGGTGACTAAAATTAACAATAACCTATTGTACTTTTATAGCTAAAACAGAATAATTCAAATGTTCTTAGAATAAAGGAGAGATAAAGATTTAAGGTGATGTATATTCCAATTGCACTGATTTGATATTTAACATTATATGACTGTTATCAGACAAACAGGGTCTGGCTGCCTGTCACTACCAGCCAATATGCAGAGATGGGGATAGGTCCACCAAACTTTAACTGTCAGAAGGCCATGGATTCTGGAGAATAATGAGAGTAGCCTCTCCAAGCCTGTTCTGTTCTTCCATTTCCAAAATCATAGTTTTATACATGAAAGTTCAAAGTAAAAACCATGTTAATCTTTATCGTAAATATTAATGATCAGCATAACCCATGACCCATAATAAAGAATAATCAGCATTACCCATGACTCAAAACCAAAGTTAATCTCCTAAATAAATTGCCCTAAACTACTCACAATATACACTTTTAGGTTAAAGCTCAATTTACAAAACAAGAAGAATGGGAGAGATGAGGTGAAGGTCACAGAGGACCTAAGCTGACTAGATGAGCTGTGTCCTCTCAGTCCTAGCCTGAATGATTCCATCTTTTTTCTCACTACACACACTTTCATGATTGTATCAACTTATCATATGTATTCTTAAAATATGTACATCTAATTTTAAAAAGTGGAGAGTAGAATGGGTTATAGAAGAGGCTGGGAAGGGGAGGAGGATCTGAACAGAGAGAGATTGGTCAATGGGTATAGATTTTTTTCCCCCAGGAATAAGGAAAGACTTTAATAGAGGAGAAAAGCAGAATGGAGGCTGATCAGGTGTCAGCTCAGCTCCCACACAGTTACAAAAGGCTTTTATTAGCCTATCAGTGTAGTTGAAATGGGGAAGAGAGCCCAGAGAACCATCCAAGAATCCAGGGTTCTTCTCCAGTGGGGGTCTGGACTATGGGCATATCCTTAGGGTCATGATTATGGGTAGGGTGTTCCAAAGAATTCTGGCCTTGAGGCACTCTAGAAATTGAAGAGAGGGTTGCTGGTTTATGACCTGATTTTCTAAAATGGCTGCACTCCTGTCAGGGTTGTGAGAATTCCTTTCCCACAGCTCCTCACTCTTTATGTTAAGGAATGAGGGTGTAGAAATCTCTCAAAACTACTCCTTGATGGATGGGGATGCCAACTCTTTTAGGGTTATTGGGTGAGTTATTAGAGATTAAAAAGGGTTTGGTGTTGTCTTGAGCAAGCCTCTTTTAGAAGTACCTGGGTGCTGTATTGTTGGGTTAAACTACCAACGATGTTCTGAATGAATGAACTGGATTGTAGTTCATATAAGGAGTAGACTTAGGGAAAGAGAAAGTAAAAAAGAGATAAAGGGGTGATTCAAGGACCCAATGGAGCCAGCTTTGTGAGTCAAACCATGATTGCCAGCTGTTTTCTCTTTGGAGGTTAGCAGCCTATTCAGCTAATTTCTTGGCTGCATCCAGATTGGTTGGCATAGAAGCAGCATTTTTAATCTAGGAAAAAAGACAGGCCTCCTTTTTTTTTTTTTTGGTGCAGTGAGAAGGTCTAAAGCACATTTATTTTGGAGGGTCATGGCTGCTAAAGAATTTATTTAGTCTTGTAGTTTTATTAGACTTTGCAATGTTTCTTTTAGGCTTTTTTTTAGGCAAGAGTACAGGTGCCTGTCTAGTTGGTGGGTAGGCAAGAATATGTTTTGTTTCCTGTATAATTTTAACATTTTAAATAAACTTAATATGTCTGTTTTTAGAATTTTGGTGGTCTTAATATTTAAAAAATTAGTTTGAGGTCAAAGACTGAATTTAGAATTTTGATTTTGGAAGATTAAAGGTTTAAAATATTTCTTCAAATAAGATTACAAGTCAAAGATTTTAAAGGCCATGTAGGAGGTTATATGGGTATAAACCTTAACCCTTTAAAGATTTTTTTTCAGGCCAGTTACTGAAAATGTAAAAACACTAACTGTAGTGTCATTTTTAAATTAAAAGTCACGTAATTTTATCAAGAATGAATTAATATTTCAAGAAAACTTTGTTATTGTAACTAAATTTTATAAACTATAGTTAGCTGGAGCACATGCAAATTCATAATTTCCCTCTTAGGAGTTCCATTAAACCTGCACAGAGAATCTACAAACATGCTAAACTTTCTGTTTTGTCCTCACTTTCACTTTTTAGGATACAAGTTTACCACACAAGATCCTTTCTTATGCAACAGTATTCTCCTGTCTACTCAACATTCCTTATTAAAAATGTCTTTCATAAAACAGGAACACAGGCCGGGCGTGGTGGCTCATGCCTGTAATCCTAGCACCCTGGGAGGCCAAGATGGATTACCCTGAGCTCAGAGGTTCAAGACCAGCATGAGCCAGAGTGAGACCCTGTCTCTACCAAAAAAAAAAAAAAAAAAAAAAAAAAAAACCAAGGTGTTATTGAAGGTGCCTGTAGTCCCAGCTACTTGGGAGGCTGAGGCAAGAGAATCGCTTAAGCCTAGGAGGTGGAGATTGCTGTGAGTTATGATGCCACAGTACTCTACTGCAGGCCACAAAGTGAGACTCTGTCTCAATAAAAAATAAAGAAAGAAAGAAAAGAAAAAAAACTTCAAAGAAGATTGAAAGCAAAAAAAACAAAACAAAACAAACAAAAACAAAAACAAAAACACAAAAAAAACAAAACAGGAACACAGTTTACTATAAGGTAAGTTTTTCACTTAGCCCAGCTGATAATTAGAAGATTTTAAAAGGTAAAAATGTTATTTTTTGATAAACACTTATTTTCCCAAACAATCATAGACAGCTGAAGCATTACATCTTCAATCAGATAATTTATGATTATCTTTCTAAGTTAACATAACTTTAAGTTTTTAAATTATTGAAATGTGTTTTGAAACCATAACATAGGCACTATCTCTAATGTCTTTTCTGGTCCTCCTAACTCTTATATGGTTACCTAGTATCAAAAATGGCTACAAAGGACAGGACTTTTCTGTGTGCTTAATTCATTTACCAAATGTAAAGACAGAAAACAGATAAGTGAAGGATTCAATTTCTTTCAGAATAGTCAAGGGAAAAGCTAGGGTATGGAAGAAGGGGCTCTGTGGGCTACAATCTGCCTTGTAGCTGCTCCCCTAGTCACTGAGAACATGTACTTACATTTTATTATAGTTACTCATATAGATTTTAGAATTTAGGGTCTCAAAATTGAGAAGATAAATTTACTGTTAAATACAGCAAAATTTCAAAATATATAAAAATGGCATTTTTATGATCTTAAAACTTCTGAATTTAAATAATTTTTTAAATTTCAGATTAGTGGGAGAGTATAAACAATCAGATCACAATATTTGAATTTGTTACGTAAAGCTCCTTTGTAGTTGTGTTCCACACACAAAAGGTGTTCCACATGCCCTTACATTGTGCCCATTAAGTGAGAGCACACCAAATACCCCTCTTCTTCCTCTTCATTACTCCCTTACCCAGCTTGAATTGAAATGAGGTTTTCTCCTATGTGGGCATGAATTAGATCATATACTGTCTTGATGTTAATATTGAGTATGTTGTATATTTGCTTTCCCTTTCTTGTGATACTTTACTGAGAATAAAGTAAAGTTTAAACTCCATCCAGGTTAACACAAAAGATGTAAGGTCTCAAATTTTTTATGGTTTAATAGTATTTCATGGTACACACATACCACAACTTGTTAATCCACTACTGATTTGATGAGCATTTACCTTGTTTCAAAATTTTTTTTTTTTGAGACAAAGTTACTTTGTAACCCTTGGTAGCATACCATGGCATCATAGCTCACAGCAACCTCAAACTCTTGGGCTCAAGTGATTCCCTTCCCTTAACCTCCCAGGTAGCTGGGACTGCAGGTGCCCTCTTGCTCAGGATGGTCTCAAATCTGTGAGTTTAGTCAATCCACCTGCCTTGACCTTCCAGAGTGCTAGGATTATAGGTATGAGCCACCACTCATGAGCCTGGCCAGTTGTTTCCACATCTTGGCAATGTAAATTGAGCTGTGATAAACAATCCAGTGCAAATATCTTTATAATAAAATGTTTTTTTTTTTTTTTTTCCTGGTTCTTAGTAAAAATATTGTGGGATCAAATAGAAGATCTATTTTTTTATTTGAGAATTCTCCATACTTCTTTCCAAAGAGGCTGTATACTTCTTTTCAAAGAGGCTCTATGCTTCTTTCCAAAGACGCTTTCTGAAGAGGTTACAGTCCCACCAACAGTGTAAAAGTGTTCCCTTTGCTCCATATCCACACCCGCATCTGAAACTTTGTGATATGGCCTAATCTTAGAGTTTATCTTCTCCCAGCCAGAAGATAAACCACCCTTATCTCAGGGTGGTTTTCATTTGCATTTCTTTGATGAGCATTTTCTTGTATGTTGGTTACCCATTCATTTTTCATCTTCAGAGAAGATTCTGTTTATATCTCTTGCCCAATGATATTAATAGATGGAATTATTTGCTCTTTTTTTTGTTAATTAATTTGAATTCTCTATAGATTCTAGTTATCAAACCATTGTTGGATTCTTAACATGCAAATGTCTTTTCCTGTTCTGAAGATTGTCTTTTTGTTTTAATTGTGTCCTTAGCTCTGCAGAAGCTTTTCAGTTTAATTAAGTTCCATTTGTTTACTTTTGTTGTTGTTATAATTGCTACGGAAGTCGTCTTCAGAACAATCTTTTCCCAGGCTGACATCCTCAAGAGTTTTCCCACAGGTTCATTTACAATTTTTGTCATTTCACGCATTAGATTTTTTTATTCATCTTGAATCAATTTTTGTAACTGGTGAAGGCATGGGTACAGTTTCACTCTGTTACATGTGGTTATTCAGTTCTCCCAGCACCATTTATTGAATAGAGATTCTTTTCCCTACTGTGTGCTTTTGTTTGGTTTATCAAAGATCAATGGCTGTAAGAGACAGGTTTCATCTCTTGGTTTTCTATTTAGTTTCAAATATCTATGTCTCTATTTTTGTGCCAATACCATGCTGTTTTGATCATTGTCAACTTGTATTATAGCCTAAATTCTGGTAGAGCAATGCCACTGGATTAGTTTTTATCACTAAAAGTTGCCTTGGCTATATGCAGTTTTTTCCAGGTTCCATACAAAACAAAGTAGTATTTTTTTCAGTTCTTCAAAGTATAATGTTGATATTTTATTTTATTTTATTTATTTAATTTTTTTTTTTTTTTTTGAGACAGAGTCTTACTATGTTGTCCTTGATAGAATGGTTGCCCTTGATAGAGTGCGGTGGTGTCAAAGCTCACAACAACCTCAAACTCTTGGGCTTAAGTGATTCTCTTGCCTCGGCCTCCCAAGTAGCTGGGACTACAGGTGCCCACCACAATATTTTTTAGAGACAAGGTGCTGCTCTTGCTCAGGCTGGTCTTGAACTCAAGAACTTAGGCAATCCATCCACCTCAGCCTCCCAAGTGCTGGGATTACAGGAGTAAGCCACCTTGCCTGGCCTAGATTTTATTTATTTTTTTGAAGAACCAACTTTTTGTTTCTCTAAATTTTTTATTTATTATTTATTATTATTTATTTATTTATTTATTTATTTATTTATTTATTTATTTATTTATTTATTTTGTAGAGACAGAGTCACTTTATTGCCCTTAGTAGAGTGCTGTGGCATCACACAGCTAACAGCAACATCCAGCTCCGGGGCTTAGGCAATTCTCTTGCCTCAGCCTCCTGAGTAGCTGGGACTACCAGTGCCTGCCACAATGCCTGGCTATTTTTTTTGTTGTTGTTGTTGCAGTTTCGCCAGGGCCGGGTTTGAACCTGCCACCCTTGGTATATGGGGCTAGCACCCTATCCACTGAGCCACAGGCACTGCCCTGTTTCTCTCATGTTTGAAATGATTCTTTTGTTTTCAATTTCATTTCTTTCTGATTTAATTTTGGTTATTTCTTTACTTCTGCTAGGTTTGGGATTAGATTATTCTTCCTTTTCTATTTCCTTAAGATGCTTCATTAATTTGTTGATGTGCTCTCTTTCTTTTTTTTGGATGTAGGGATCCAATGTGATAAATTTTTCTCTTGGGATACTTTTGCAGTCTCCCACAGGTTTTGATAACTTGTAGCTTTATTGTTATTTTCAAGGAGTTTAACAATTTCCTCCTTTATCTCTTTCTTGACCCAACTGTCATTAAGCATAAGGTTTTTTAATTTCTATGACTTTGTAAGAAATGAAAATTTTTGTTGGAGTTTCACCTTTACTGCCTTGTGTTCTGACAAGATACAAGGTAAAATTTCAATTCTCTTAATTTTGTTGAGCTTTGATTTGTATTCTAAGATATGATCTATTTTGGAGTATGTTCCATGGGGTGACTAGAAGAATAAATATTCCCTACCTTTGGGATAGTATGTTTTGTATATGTCTATTAAGCACATTTATTCTAGCATCACATTTAAGTCACTTGTAGCTCTGTTTAGTTCTGTTTAGAGGATCTGTCCAGTTCTCAGGGTGCTTTTAAAGTCCCCAGCTGTTATGGTGTTATGGGATATCATATTGCTCATACCAATCAAGGTCTGTTTCATAAATCTGGGAGCATTTAAGTTGGGTGAAATTTAGATTTGAAATGTCCTTTTTGTATTATTACTTTGACCAATATGAAGTAACCATATTTTTCTTTCTTAATTTTAGTTGCTTTAAATTCACTTATCTGAAAATAAGATCATGACCCCTCCTTTCTTCTGATTTCCATTTGCCTGTAATATTGTTTTCCATCCTTTACCCCATGTCTTCATTTGTCTTTGAAGATTAAGTGTGTTTCCTGGAGACAGCTTTTCTACCCAATCGGCCAGCTCATGCCTTGTCAGTGAGGAATTCAAGCCATTAACATGTATTGAAAGAGGGCGGTGTCCATAGCTCTGAGGTTGGGTGCTGGCCACATACACCAAAGCTGGTAGGTTTGAACCCAGCCTGGGCCAATTAAAACAAGAATGAAAACTTCAACAACAACAACAACAAAATAGTTGGGTGTTGTGGTAGACACCTGTAGTCCCAGCTACTTGGGAGGATGAGGCAAGAGAATTGCCTAAGCCCAAGACTTTGAGGTTGCTATGAGCTGTGATGCCATTGCACTCTACCCAGGGTGACAGATTGAGACTCTGTCTCAAAACAAACAAACAAACAACCAACCATGTACTGAGAGAATTAATAAGCATGATGGAGTTCTATTTACCTTATTTTGTGAAAGACTGTTGCTTAGTTTTATCCTTTATGTCATTGTGGAAGCTAGGTTTTGTCCTTCAGTTTTTGGGTGTTTACTTAGGTCTAAATATTTCCCGTGGAGCCACTCTTCTGGAAAATTTCCTTAGTGTTTTCATATCAGTAAAATATTTGAATTCTCCATTGATTTTGAAGCTTATTTTAACATGATACAGAATTATGGGTTTAAAATAGTTTTGTTTAAGGTTAAAAGCAGATAACCGTTCTTTTCTGGAATGAACAGTTTTATCTGAAAAGTCTGCTGTCACTCTGATAGCTCTGCCCCTGTTAGTCAGTTGGTACTTACTCTTGACTGCTTGCAGAATTTTCTCTTTTATCTTGACTTTGGACAGGTTCATGACAATGTATCTTGGAGGTGCTCTGTTTGTGTTGAGACAACCCGAGTTTTGATATCTCTCTCTAAAAGGAGTCTTTCAGAATCTTTAGTGATATTTGGGAAATTTTCATTTATATCCTCCAGTAGGATTTCCATTCCTTTGGCACATTCTTCTTTCCCTTCAGGAATACCTATTATTCACATTTGAATTCTTTGTGAAGTCTCGTAATTTTCTGAGTGAATGTTCTGCTTTCTCTCTCTTCTTTTCTGCCTCTTAAACTGCCTGGGTTAGCTGAAGAACTTTATCTTTTAGCTCTGAGATTCTTTCTTCTCCATGGTCTAATCTGACACTTTCTATTCTACCTTTAAGTTCCCTGTCTTCCCTGTTCCCTTCATTTCCTTAAGCTCTGCTATATTAGTATATATTCTTCATATCTTTCATTTATTTTATGGTTCTCTTTTTCTACTTGTAATTTGCTTTATTGATTTTACCATCTATATTTTAAATTCTCTTTCTTTAATTTTCATTACTTCTTTATAAGTAGAGTCTCCTGCAATAGCTTCCTCATGGTCCCTTGAGAAGGTTGCTCTGTTTTGGTTTTTCATGTTGGCAGAAATTTTTTGTTGTTGTTCTTCCTCATTTGTGTTTTTTTCTTATTCATTTTCTTCCATTACTTTATCTTCCCCATAGCCTCCTTCACTTTCAATTACCTTGTCTCAGAGCTTAAGTGTTGAAGTGTCCTCTTAATATAAAGCCAATAGGGGGAATTCTGGGAAGATGGTTGACTGATAGCAACCCTCAGCAGAGGTTCCTGACCAGAGGAAGAAAAACTGGATGGAATCACTCTATGAAGCCAAGTGGGGGTGGGGGGAAGCTGACCCAAGAAAGAAGTTTGGAAAGATGGCGGCTGAGTAACAGCTTCTCTGCAACTGGGCATGGGGAATCTGGGGAGACAAGACTCCAGACATCTCTGGCCGGTGGGATATGCCTATGATCATCCCTTTGAGGATACAGGGAGCCAGCAAGGGACTTCTGGACCCCAAGAGGAGGACAAAAACAGTGGAAAACTGGAAAGTGGCTGCATGTGTTCGATTGACCTAATCACACCGGCAACTGTGAGTACAAGCAGCACTGAGACTGCAAACTGGAAAGGCCTTACCTGTGAACTGTTTTGGTGTTCTTGGACTTGGCACTCAGTTGAGCTGCCTTGGGGAGAGCTTGAGCAGAAGTGTGGAGAAC
>CAUYPK010044721.1:0-12230 GCA_963574355.1 Loris lydekkerianus
TGAATTTCGGTTCTTTGCCTCTTATCATTATTTTGTATACTGTGGCTCTTTGCCAAGTTTGGATTTTGTTATGCTGCTTCTGAGGAGGGACCTCTGAGGAGCGATCTCCGAGCGCGTAGTCGAACTTGTTCGCCACCCCTGTTCCAAGTGATGGGACAAATTCAGCTGATTCATTTATAGGAATGTTTTTTACTTAAAAGTTCCTTGTGGTGCCATATTACAGAAAGATCAGCTATTTTTTCTTGGCTCCAACCAACTCTGATGTGTCTGAGTCACCCATGCCCAGATATTCTCAGTAGATTCACTTTCACTGACAGCTGAAGATAACCACCAATTTCTGTCTTTGGTTATCCCTCCCTGGTTCTTGACCTGTTGAGTTTCTTGACTGTCTGCAATAGTTTCTGAATCTCTTATTCCCTCATTGACTGGAGTCCCAGCACGATCTTGCTAATCCTTCATCTGGTTTCAATTCATGACACACAGTTTTCTCTCTTACCCAGTATCATCGTCACCACTGAACTGCCCAGACAATGTGAAATAGCCCTGATTCTCAGTTCCTCCTTTCCATTTATCTATTGTTATCATGATCAGACCATAGAACTCATGGTAACCAATAACTGTAATACCAAATAAATTTAAATTTTACACAACCTAGCCTTTCACTATTGCTGTTTCTCCTTATCTTCTTTTCCCAGTGCCCTCCTTCAATTGTGGCCTCCAGTCCATCGAACATTTTCTGTAAACCTCTTTCTAGCTTCAGGTTGCTCATTGGTCACTTTAGAGCAAATGCCGCATCAGCATAATTAGCCATTTGCAAAGATCCTCATATTTCTTGACTTCCCCTCTACCATCTTCAGTAACCCCAATCCTGTATAAATCCCACTATCTGCATTCTCCAAGCCTGTACCCAAATATCTGAACACTGCTGAACAAAAATCACACAGGCAAACAGCTTGATTTCACTTTAAACTTATGGTCATAATCTCATCAGTCCTGATTACCTGGTAATTTTATTGTTTCTCTCATAAACTCATCTCTTCCTTCTCCCAAACATATCATACCCAAGGTATTTTCTTAAAAAGCCAAAGCCTTCCTCTCAGCAAATAATTTCACTTCATACTTCACTGAGGAAACAAAAGTCATTTTAAACCACAGCCACACACCTACCTGCATCTGAATCCACTCCCTTCTTACGTCCTTGATTAAAGGCAAATCCAGGTAATCCAATATAATTCCCTTATGTCTTCACAAGGACTTCGCTCCTGCAATTATCTCCTCTTTCTGCTTCACCTGCCATCTCCTTCTGTTTTCGAAAACATTTCCAACAAACAGGTGGTTGTATTTTTAAAACAAAACAAAAGAAAGCAAAACTTTCCTTTAGTCATTCATCTTCATAAGCTATCATATCAATTATACCAATTTTTTTTTTTTTTTTTTTGCTTCTTTTAGCAAATAAATATCTCTGGAGAATACTCTTTAGCAAAATCAATACTTTCTTAACTTTAATTAAGAAAGTATTCATTTCAATCTCTCTCATCTCCACCATTCCATGATGCTGCACTTATCACAGTCACCAAATGACCACATGTTGCCAAGTCCTATGAATACTTTTCTGTTACTAACTAGCCAATCTCAAAATATGAACCAGCAGTACCCAAAATTTTTCTGTGGGGTCTTTAAGATGAAGTCTATTTTTATAATGAAATCATAGGTGATATTAATGATGTGAGTTTTAAAATATTTTAAAGGAGGCCAGGCACAGTGACTGTCACCAGTAATCCTAGCATTCTTGGAGGCTGAGGTAGGTGGATTTCCCTGAGCTTACAGGTTTGAGACCAGCCTGAGCTACAGCGAGACCCCAGTCTCTGAAATAGCTGTGCGTAGAGGCAGACACCTGAAGTCCCAGCTACTTGGGAGGCTGGGGCAAGAGAATCACTGGAGCCCAAGGTTGCTGTGAGCTATGACACCATAGCACTCTACCAAGGGTGACAAAGTGAAACTCTGTCTCAAAAAATAAAATAAATTAAATTAAAATAAAATATCTTAAAAGTCATTAATTAAATTATTTTCTAAAGAAGTTCAAAACACAGTGAATATATTCTTTTTCTTTTTTTTTTTACTCTTTTTTTGGATCAACATAATGTAAGTGTTTTGAAGAAATTTAGCTATAGGTTCAAGTGTGTCGTGAGATAAAAAAGCTTGAAAAAAACTAGTCTAGACATTAAAGAGATTTGCAAAAATACAAAACAATGTCACTGTTCTTAAATAGCTTTTGTGTTGGGAAATAAAGTTATTTTTAAAAAGTATGTTCTTATGTTGATATGAATTTTTTCTATTTTTAAATCAACAAATACACATTTTAAATTGTTGTCAGTTTTAATCTCTCATGTGATAAATATTGATGGATATAATTCACACAAACTAAAGCTTCTTGGTGTTCTCCATAATTTCTAGAAGAGTAAAGGGTTCTTAAAGCCAAATGTTTGAAAACTTACCTCCCGTCCAACGCACTCTCAACAGTAACTGACATGCTCTCTTTGCTGAAACAAATTCCTTTTTTGCTTTTATAATACCATGCTCAACTTATTTTCTTTATACTTCATTCATTTTGTCTCTTTTAGAAAAATACTGGACCTTCCTTGTTTACCTGCTCTCTAAATTGTAGGGTTACTTGGAGCTCTATACTAGATCCTTTTTTTTTTTTCTATCTTTCTCTTGCTAAAAAAATCTCATTTACCTCATTACAGCCTTCCATTCCAGCTGAGGCTAATTCCCAAATTTACTTCTACTGCGCATTTTTCTCCTACTTCTCTGAGTTCCAGAATTTATATATAAATACATATCATATTTCTGCTTGAATTATCTTTACACTATTGTGTTCAAACTTAATGTTTGATTCCACTTCCCCAAACTAATTCTCCTCTGGAGTGAGCACATAACCCTCAGGTCAAAGACTTGGGGATAGTTTTGGAATTTTCTTTCCACTTATTCTCCACACACCCAATCTAACTGCAAATGCAGTTGTTTCTTAGTCTGAAACACAGCACAGACCTTTCCATGACTTCCTATTTTCAATGATGCTAATTTAAGCCCACACCCCCTTTTTTCTGACAGTCTCCAGCAAGAGCCCCTTTCTGTTCACCAGGCTTGGGCTGTGCCCTTCCCAACCCATTCTCCAGAATCGGCCCCCTGTTATTCTGTATCACATCACCCCTTTTGTCCTCTTGCTAAACTTGAAATTGGTGAACTATGTTGTGTTTTTGCTTATGGTTCATTTGTTATCTTCTCAAGAGTGTCGGCTCCATGAGGCAGGGGGACTCGCCTTCTTCATTCACTGCTGTTTCCAAAGGGCCTAATATCGTATCCAGTGTCCAGCGTGTAACCCTCTCTGACTGTGTGATGATCTCAGTCAGCCATCTGCAATGTCCTGGAAATTTCCTGTGCTGACTGAACTGTGTTACCTTACAGAAGCTAGAGCTGTATTTCCTGGAATTCCATGGAAACCTGTGTGGTTCTGAGTTCAGGGTCATCACAGGAGACATGTGAGATTTCAAAGCAGAGGTGAAGCAGCAGAGGGGCCAATGTGGGACCCTCACCTTGTCATGATCTGATGGCTCACCCTGATCCCAGGGGCAGTTCCTCCAGCTCCCACCAGATTTCCTCACCAACTTCTCAGAATCCTATATAAGGGAAGGGCACTATCTTTTCTTACTTCTCACCTGCATGACTGAGGTTCAAGTATGTCCTTTACTCTCCCCATGGGCTTTCACCATGTCCTTGCCCTCCTCCACTTCATATTCTGTTTCTCTATAGGACCCCTCTCCCCCAAGGCCTGCAGACCTACAGCTACTTTGAGCCATGTCAGATGCAGATACAACAGCCTTCCTTCCCCAGCCTCCCTCGCTGGCTCACACAGCGGCAATGTCCAAAACCTCAACAAACTCCCCTTTCTGTATCACTCACAGAGGTTCTGCCTCTTGGATCAAACCCTCATTTACACTTTTTGTAACAAAAGAAGTCTCACATACCCAATTGATCTCTCCTGCTATCACCAATAAACTTAAGTAAGTTGAAAATTAAAGAAGAAAGTCTCAAAAGTCTGTACCAATTGCTCATTTTTGGAGACCTCCAAGTGGGAGTTTAGCTAAACTCAGAATAGAAACAATCAAAAGTAAGATCCCAAAATTCAAGTGTACAATGCATTTATAAGCAAAAGAACTTTCAAATTCTTCTTGACAAGCTGTCAACCCAGGAATGTTTGTTTACTTGTTTGTTTGTTACTAAAACTGTTAAACTGGTATAGCAACTAGTCACAAAAGAAACCAGGGAGCACACCTTGGGATTATTTTACTAGCTTTCTCAAACACAAAGCTCAGAATTGCAAAAAGAGCTATAAAATCTGATGCAGAGTCAGATAGCTTTCAAACCCAACCCAGACTCAACCTCTGAAATGACCCTGCACATCCATATAAGATATTTTATGCTACAGTTTTCAATTTGGTAGTAAACTGGCAGATACAACCAAGCCTACAAGCCTTTGACAGTCACCCTAGGAAAGAGTTGCTAGCCAAGTTCAAATTTTCTACCAACTACTCACAATAGCACCAATTATTTCCCTTCCATATTCAGTTGGTGTATGTGGATAAGCCTCAGCCTCACTGGCAGAGCTATAAATTTGCAGGTTGTAAAGATTTAACGGCGGGACCCTACTAATGACAGCTCTATTTGTGGTGCAGACACCCTCAGAGAGTTGATGGAGGTCTGGGGCTGAGGGTCCAGTTCAATCCTTTTACATCTTATCCATCAGCTTCCCTGAACTACTCACTATAAATTCAGGAAAGCTTTAATAGCAGTGTTCCCAGAAACAAGATCAAGTTCAACGTTTTCCTGATGCTATATCAGTGTAGAGTATCAGTTTAATAATAACAACAATACTACTTTGAAATTTATAACACTTTCCTACTAACATGGACATATATAGTTTCAGGTATTTTTATTTTAAACTCCTGTGAGAACAATAAGGAGGGAACATCTGTTTTACAAATGAACACTCTGAAATCAGAGAGATTAAATGTCTTGCCTTAAACCCCATGAGAAGCAGGAGACTAATCCAACATTCTCTTCTCTTGAATGCAATCCTTCTGCAATTCTGTGTTGTTGAGTTTACTTAGAAAATTAATTATCCCAAGCCTGCCTTTGCAATAATAATTTGTTACTGTCATCAGTACCAACATTTCCAGAGTGCTTGACAGTTTACAATGCTCTTCTACATCTGTTCTCTCACAACGGCCAAGAGAAGGTTGAGTCAAATGGGTTTTATTCCATGAGGTTTGGCTGCAGAGCCAGTGCATAAAGGGAAGGATGGGCTGGCATCAATGTGTCCTGGAAGTTTTAATGTATGCTGAAATAGCTCCAGAGTATACCCAAGGGCAAGGAAATGCCTGGTTCATGGAGAATTGGAGTTTTATTGGAAGCTGCAGTTTTAATAATTACTAAGTGTTTACAGAGTACGTGATCTTTCCAGCACAGTATCCAGGGCAGTGTGTGCAAAGAAATATGGTTCCTGACCATCATAGACGTACAGTGCAACACAGAAGGAAAGGTGGACAGACAGGCCAAGCACGGTGGCTCACACCTGCAATCCTGGCACTCTGGGAGGCTGAGGAGAGTGGATTACTCGAGTTCAGGAGTTCAAGACCAGCCTGACCAAGAACAAAACCCCATCTCTACTAGAAAACATAGAAAAACTAGCCAGGCATTATGGCAGGCACCTGTAGTCCTATCTACTTGGAAGGTTGAGGCAAGAGCATTGTTTATGGAGTCCAAGAGTTTGAGGTTGCTGTGGGCTAGGACAACATCATGGCACTCTAGCTTGGGCAACAGAGAAAGACTCTGTCTCAAAAAAAAAAAAAAAAAAAAAAAGAAAAAGAAAAAGAAAAATGAACAGATAATATGCTGACCTGAGATCAAAGAGCCAAAATGCAGTAGGACCTAGAAAGAAAATGAGGATTTGGAGGGCACAAACATCTATGCAGACTGAGGAAGAGCTTCAGTGTAGTGAAAAGAACGTGGACTTTAGTTAGAATCACAGGAGACCACTCCTGATGCAGTAAGCCTGACCTTCAGCAAGTTTATTTTAATCTTCCTGAGCCTCAGTTTACTGGTCTGTGAAATGAGTCTAATGATATCACTCTGGCAATGAGACTGAAAGAATTCCATCACATAACAACCACTCAAACTGCCTGGCATGGAGCAGGGGTCTGGCCAGGAGCAGACACTGTATCATTCAGCAGACTTCATGGAAATGCTGTCACCAAAAACCATCTCTAAACCTGTGAATAAACCTCAGACTAGCCACCTCCTCAACAATATAGAAAAACAAGAGTCATTTTGGGTATGTTAGGAGATTTTACATTTTTTTTTTTTTTTATTAAATCATAGCTGTTTACATTAATGCAATTATGGGGCGCCATACACTGGTTTTATAGACCGTTTGACACATTTTCATCATACTGGTTAACATAGCCTTCCTGGCATTTTCTTAGTTATTGTGTTAAGACGTTTATATTCTACATTTACTAAGTTTCATATGTACCCTTGTAAGATGCACCATAGGTGTGATCCCACCAATCACCCTCCCTCTGCTCATCCTCCCCCCTCTCTCCCCTCCCTCTTCCCTCCCTCTCCCCCTTCCCCATATTCTTAGGTTATAACTGGGTTATAGTTTTCATATGAAAGCCATAAATTAGTTTCATACTAGGGCTGAGTACATTGGATACTTTTTCTTCCATTCTTGAGATACTCTACTAAGAAGGAGATTTTAGAGACAATTGCAGATTAAAAAAAAAAAGAAGAAACCAGTTCAATAATATAGTTGGGGTATCACAAAATGGTAACAGAGATTGAAAAGAAGCAGCACCTTAAAACACAGATGACAAAATTTTAATGCAAACTTTTAATGCAATTGGCAGTTGCTATGTTCAGATGAGCTGGAAGTTCATTTTCATACAAAAATATAAGGACTTGGGCCTGCAGTCAGAGGACATGCTTCAGATTGAGACAGGAAGCACCTTCCTTTAAGCAGGACAGGAGAGCTATGAAAACATGTTCTGTTTTAGCTGAGAAGTAAAGGGTAAAAACTTTTCCGTTGGTACTGTGCTTTTATGACTTACTATCTACTTACTTGCTAACCTAATAGGTTCTCACCTGCAGGAAAGATTTAAATGTCCATCTCAGCAGGCGGTTACAAAAGGGGCACCAAGGAGGAAAGGTGTGGCAGTCAGAGTACTGGCCCCTCGAAGACATCCAGGGCTAAATCCTCAGAACCTGAGAAAATGTTAAGAACTGGGCAGATGAGTTCGAGGCCAGCCTGAGAAGGGAGAGACCCCATCTCTACTAAAAATAGAAAAACTAGCCAGGCATTGTGGTGGGGACCTGTAGTCCCAGTTATTTGGGAGAATGAGGCAAGAGGAACTCTTGAGCCTAAGAGTTCGAAGTCGCTGTGAGCTACGTTGACACCACGGCACTCTACCCAGGGAGACAGAGTGAGACTGTGTCTCAAAACAAAGGAAACAGGCAGATGTGACGAAAGGAAGGATCTTGCATTTACCAGGAGTATGTAGGTAGGCCCAGTATAAGAAGGAAAGAGGAGTGTCACAGTGAGAAAGGACATGTGACAATGACATACTGCTGGCTTTCAGGCCGAAGAAAGGACTATGATCAGGAATTCAGGCCACCTGTAGAAGCAGGCAAAGACCCGGCACCTCCAGAAGGACCCAGCCAGGCTGACAGTGTGACTTTCACCCAGTGAGACGCATCTTAGCCTTCTGACCTCCAAAACTATGAGAGAATAAATTTGGGTTGTTTTTTAGCCACTGAATCTGAGGTAATTTGTGACAGCGGCAATAAGAAACTAATAGAGAAAGTTCTGCAGAACATGACACAGACTCCGGGGATCCAGTTGTCACAAGGGAAACGTGGATTCTTTAGCACAAGGCAACCGCTGAGGATGGCCTGATCTTATTCACAACTGCTGAGCTTGTTGTTTCTTAAGGCAAAATCTGACATTCGGTCTATTCTAGCTGAAGCACAATAATGAAAAACTGTTGCAATGAATCTACATGTTTTGGATTTAATACGTCGTATTCGTCAAGTTGTGACAGTGTGATACATTCTGGTTTCTGCAGTGTGAGGTGGTCTGAGGGAGCCTCACACCCCTGAAATGAATTTCAGGGGCCATCCAACAAGCTTACGGAGCTTTTCTACACCTTACCTTTATCCTGTGTAGTTTTCTTCAGTGTAAGTGTGTACATGTGAGCAAAGAGAGTGAAATTAGTTTACTAGTGGCAATAGGCACATAATTCAACAGAATTTCACTTCAGAAACAATTCTGTATCCTACAGTATTGACAGGAGATTTGCAAAAATATACATATACAAAGGAAAATTGTGAACAATTAGATAATACTGATATCCCAACTATGCATAAGCATACAACGGGATAGTGTGCAATTATTAAAAACTATAAAATATTATTAACATGGAAAATATTAATGATCTATTAGGAGTTGAAAAGGCATATAGAATATGGAACTTTCTGAAATATGTATGATGTATAGGATCTGAAAAGGCAGTGAGGATGCATGAATCAAAATGGTGAGGGATAATTTTTGGTTGATGGGGGATGACTCTATTATTTCCCTGTAACTTTTACATGTTTCCCAAGCACGTTATACTTATTTTTTGTCGTGAAAAAATTCTTGTAATAGAAACTGTTGTGAAAAGCCTTAAGAGACTAGGAGGGGACTTGAATGTACATGTCCTGTGCTTTTTCTAAGTGGCCATAACACAGATGCCCATTCTGTGGTCTCACAGGACAGAATCTTCCCTACCAGATTCGTCAAGCCTCAAGTGTAGGATTGATTTGCTACCACACAGCATAATCAGAAGTGATAACTCTGGCACTCAGTCAATGAGTCCAGTCTTCCAATGGACAGCCCACACAGTTCATCCCAAGGTCACGTAGCAATAAACAGCAGAAACAACGGTGCTTTTTATTGAGCGCCCACTATCTGTTGAGCATTCCACCAGTCCCTTTACCTATATTGGCTTAACTGCCAACACTGCAAACTAAAATTATTATTCCCAGAATAAACCTCCTTACATGGGCCTGTCGTGGCTGCCACCTGCCAGCCCTGCTTGTTCTTCAAGATACACCCAACAGGCCTTTCCTGCCTTGCTCCCTGTTGACAATCCCTGCCTATTCATGGCTGCCTATATCCTCGGTGCAGTGACATTAAGATGAAAGCACTGTAAACAGTTTTTGCAATTTAAATTGTCACACTGTCCAGTACTGAAACCCACATGTACAGAACATCACCAAGTTAGCCTCCAGATCAAAAATACAGTGTGGAACTCATGAACTATGATCCAAACAAAAAATTCTCATGAAAGACAGTGACGCTGTATCACACCAGCCTATTATGCAGAAACATCAATACCATTGATGTTGATGAATGACCCAGCACAGCACAAATAGCAAATTGCTATTTGAATGTCAAATTTTCAGCTTCCAAGGCAGAAACTATTATCTCTCTAACTAGTCTGAACGACCCCAGAGCTGTGCATCAGACTCTTAAGTAAGCGATCATTCCACAGCCTCAGGTTCACAAAGCCTCAAGGCTGCTCTTGCCTCACAGAGTGTGAAATATTTCACTGATTATCACTTTGTGACAGTTTAACATTTTTAATGCAACTTCTAATACATAAGACGAATCTTCCACTTTTAAATTCTCTAATAGAATCAGAGACTCCTGGCCCTGCAGGGCTCTCAAGGGGTCATGCAATCCATCCCCTGGCCTGCAGGAACAGCCACACTTACCCTTTCCAACATGTGACCATCTCCCTCATGTTAGAGGACTTTTCAGCCAAGATGCTTTAACAAATTCCCCCTATGCCCATAAAATGTTAATAGCTTTCACTGTCAGGAAATTTTTTTCTTGCCTTTAACCTACAGCCCTTACCCTGCCTTTTCAGTGCCTTGTTGTGAAATATCACAAACTTTCTCCTGTTACGGTTTTCAGCATTTCTTCTTTTTCTTTACATGATAGTAGTTTTCACAATTTAATTACCTCAGTAGATTATTAAACATGTACAGGGTTAAATATTTCCACAGATGCATCTCAAGCTTCCTGCGACATTCTAAAGCTCCCGTGTACAGCCCTCTTACTTACATGGTTACTTAGCCCTATTGTAGAATATAGGATATTTATCAAAATTCCCTCTTTAATATTCTGTCTGTCACTATCTTCCCCATTATGAGATGTCAGAACAGGAACACCAGAGGTGTGTATAGATGCTGGGTATCCCAAAGGTCGCCAACACACGTACCTGGGGAAACTGGGAAAATGTAATTAAATGTACCTTTATTTACAAAATATTCATTACAAAATTTTACAAAACATTTCTCTACCTGTTGATAAATAAATACAAAATTATTAAAAATGTACGATATACAATATAATGCAAGTTTGTTAATTTTTCCTATGTATGGGGACCTTGGGACACTACATCTAAACATTTACCAAACCCAGGTATTTTTTTGAAGATCTCTGAGAAAACTTTCTCTTTCTGGTCTATGACAGATAAATCCTGCAGATTGTTACCTCTAGAGTGTCCTCAAACAAATCTCTTCACAGGGGAGGGTTTACTCAGCTTCAGAGCTATCACAGCAGCACCATCTACCATATATTCTGATGAACAAATATGACCTGGGCCTCCAGTCCGAAAGTTGCAATAAGCCATTGGTTAAAATAGAGCCACACCTACGGTGCATCTTACAAGCATACATGTGACATTTACTAAATGTAGAATATAAATGTCTTAACACAATAACTCAGAGGGTGCCGTGAAGGCTATGTTAGCCAGCTCGATGAAAATGTTTCAGATTGTATATAAAACCAGCACATTGTACCCCATGATTGCATGAATGTACACAGCTATGATTTAAAAAAAAAAAAAAAAAAAGAGCTAAACAGCTTTAAAAATGTATTATTTTATCATGTTTTCTTTTTTAAATTAGGAACTCTGGTTCAAACAAAGAGATTTATAGAGTCATTCCAGACCACCCTATAGTAGAGAGAAATGGTAAGTTTCATATTTAGGGATTCAATGCTATTGATAGTGTTGTATTTATGTACTATGCATAAGGAATATGCATTCATTATGCTCTTATTTTTCCAAAAATGAGTAAAACAACCTAAAGAAATTTCTTGCAGAATGGCTGCAATAAAACAATAATAAGAAGAAGAAGTCAGAAGTTCATACAAGGAAAAGACGAAACAGTTATATATGGAAATAAGAATAGGCAATTACTGCCACGAAGGAATAAAGCAAAAAGTCATAGGTTTAGAATTTCTTAGTAATAGATTAAATCACCTAAATCACATTAATAAATGAAGTAAGGCCTAAAGGACAGCTGAGAAACAACTTTTCATCAGAATCAAATTGTGGGATAGTTAAATAAAGTAATCTTTTATTTTTAAAACTGAATAAAATATTAAGACAGTATTTTCAACAAACTGCAGAAGTTTCAGAAACATATTTCAAATGTTTCTTTTATATATTGACTTGATAAGACAATAAAATACACTATATTAAAAACCTCAGATTTGATAACGATTTACTAGATACAAAACCATGAGCCATGAAAGAAAAAAATATGCATGAATTTTTAAAATTAAAGACTCCTACTTTGTCAAAGACACTGTTCTTTTTTTTTCATTTTTTTTATTAAGTCATTTGTACATAGATCATGAATACATTTATGCCATTATGGGATTCAATGTGTTGAATATTTGTACAAATTGGAGTGCTTACATCCTACTAAGTAACATAGCCTTCACCTCATTTACCCAATTACAGCATTAAGACATTTGTGTTCTACACCTGAAAGATCCAACTTGTACTTGCAATGTGCCCCATAGGTATGGTCCCCCTACTAACCCTCCCTCCATTGACCAACCTCCCTCCCTTCCCATTTCCCTCCCCTTCCCTCCTTCAGCCTAGGCTATAGTAGTGTTTCACGAACTTAATCACGCCGGCAACCGTGAGTACAAGCAGCAGTGAGACTGCAAACCGGAAAGGCCTTACCTGTGAACTTTTTTGGTGTTCTTGGACTTGGCGCTCAGTTGAGCTGCATTGGGGAGAGCTTGAGCAAAAGTGTGGAGAACC
>CAUYPK010044723.1:0-49086 GCA_963574355.1 Loris lydekkerianus
AAAAAAGAATGAACAAAAGAAAATAGAGAACGGAGAGGGGGTGGATAAAAGGCAATATTGACAAAAAGAAGAGAGGCCTAGAAAGAGGGAGACAGAGCAATATAGGTGTACAGTAGGGTACTTTGACACAATCTTAAAAAAAATCCCAACCTTTGGGGTGCCTGGTTGGGTGGTTCCCTTGAGGTCAGCAACTGTTTTCCCAAACTGCTCAGACATAGTACCCCACCTCCACCAAGTAGAGAGGAAAGACAAAAATGCTATAAATCAATCCAAAACAAACAAAAAGAAAACTTAACAGGATAAAATTGGGTGAAAAACCAAATAATAGGGGTAGAAACACTAGCAAAAATGAAGTTGTAATTATTGAAAAAGGCCACAATGAGAAATTGTATTTAAACTAGAAAAATGGAGAAAGAAAAGGAAGAAAAAAAAAAAAAGAAAGAAAAGAAAAAAATCTGTATGGAAAAAGTTAAAATTAAAAAACAAAACAACAACAAAATAAACAAAAAAACAAAGAAACAACAACAACAACAACAACAACAACAACAAAAGAACCAAAAACAAAGCAGTATATATATCTTGTTGAATATTGTCTAGGCAACAGGTGATCTTCTGGGGTATGAGATGTTAATCACAATGCTGATACTACTGGAGGCCTCCACTGATTTCTCAAACCTCACAGGGTGGACACCCTAAATCTCTCTTCAGCCCTCTTAAAAGGCACTTTAAACTTCTAAACTTGGCTAAGCAGAAGCTTTCCCAGGAAAGTGCTTGTCGCTGGGTCACTGCTGAAGTGGTGGCTATCCACTTACCCAGTGTGCCAAAACCAGTCTCACTCTACCCCTGAGGGCCTGAGGGTTAAGGCTGTAAGGTGGCTTAGTCCCTGCTTTTAGGCTGCTCAGTCAGTAGGTAACTAGCTCCCACCCGATCCTTGCTTTGCAACCCTGAGGGTGGAACTTGCCGGGGAAGTTCTCTCACAATGGCTCCCTGCGGCCCATAGCCAAACACAATTAGCTCTGTCTGGCTCAGCGGCTCAGTCTGGGGCCCTAGACAATGCCCAAAGTCTCCGCACTCCTGCTCAAGCTCTCCCCAAGGCAGTTCAAGTGAGTGCCAAGTCCAAAAACACCGAAACAGTTCACAGGTTAGGCTTTTCCAGTTTGCGGTCTCGCTGCTGCTGTACTTACAGCTGCTGTCGGGATTAGACCAATCGAACACACGCAACCACTTGCCAGTTTTCCACTGCTTTTGTCCTCCTCTGGGTGTCCTGAAGTCTCTCACTGACTCCCTGTATCCTCAAAGGGATGATTATAGGCAGATCCCACCAGCCAGAGATGCCTGGAGTCTTATCTCCCCAGACTCACGGTGCCCAGTTGCAGGGAAGCTGTTACTTGGCTGCCGTCTTGCTCTCCTATTCCTTTTCATATTTGTTTGCTGTCTTTTCTGTTTATTTTTTGTGTTGTGTTATCAGGAAGTGTTGTGACAGAGTAAAACACAGGCATAACCCTTATAAACTGTTATTTTGAGCTAGCTTCCCAGACAGTGCAGTTCTCACCCAACTGGCATTCATTTGGACAAACTCTGCTATGAGTCACCAACAAAATTAGATAAGATTTTTCTGTCATCTAGATTTTGTCCCTGAGAGTTTGTTTGGATTCACAGAGGGCATTCTTTGCCTGGGGTCGCAGGTTGTCAGGCCTGCATTTAGAGGCAGCTAATCATCAAGTAGGGGGCTCAAGATGCAAAGTACATAAGTTTCACTTTCAAATGACTGTTGCCAGCTCTTATCAGGTCATTGAAGGCTGATTTTTCTATTCCCCTAGGAAGAGCCCCTTTTCCTTATGTGTGCAAAATCCTAATCCTAATCTCTCTAAATGGCATTATTTCACCAAAAGTGATTTGGGCCTTCAGTAGCCATAGTGTGGAACATTGAACTTGAACAAAATTATTCATTGAAAAGGCACTTTAGAATATACTTTCTAAGACTCAATGGACAAAACTTTTGATTGGTATGCAAAGGCCTCCAAATTAAATTGATTCAAAAATTTCTGTATTAAAAGATTCTTTGGTTGAAGCTAATGAGCAATTTGACAAACTTAAACAGCAAAGTAGTCTGATTTCCATAGTATCTCTATGCCTCACATAAACTTCTGAAACCATCATCATAATCAAGATAAATATGGGGCAGGGCCTGTGGCTCAAAGAAGTAGGGCGCCAGCCCTATATCCTGGAGGTGGTGGGTACAAACCCTGCCCTGGCCAAAAATTGCAAAAAAAAAAAAGAAAAAAAAAAAACATAATAAATGTGCATGACCCTCCAAATTTTCCTTCCTTTAAATCTCTCTCTCTTATACTTCCCTGCTATCTTTCAATTTCCAAGCAACCACTCATCTACTGTCACTCTACATTAGTTTTCATTTTATAGAGTTTTATTTAAATGTGGTCACAGTATGTACTTCTTTTTTGTTGTCGTTTTTGGTTTGGCTTCTGTACTCAGCATAATTGTTTTGAGAGGTAGCCATGTTGCTCTGTATATCTTTATTCATTTTTGTTAATACTGAGTAGTATTATGTTATATGGATATACAAGAATGTATTTTTCCAATGATCTGTTGATGAATATTTGGGTTCTTTCCAGTGTTTGGATGTTTTGTAAAAGGGCCATATGTCAAGCAATTCCCAAACAGAAGGAGCTGAGAAACCAAAGAATGAGGCAGATGAATCCATCTTGTTGGTAAAAGGGTGTTTATTGGGGACTTTAGACAAAAGTGTGGTCTCGGGTAGCATCAAGACAGGTAGATCTCTGTGCTGTTATATATGGATATACCTGCCCCAGAAGGACAATTAAAGTCAGCCCTTCCTGGAAAAGATAAAAATGCTATGTACATTGTAGCCTGTCATTTGTGTGATAACATCAAGGTTGTTTTGACCTAAAAGCAGGATTTTTTACATGCTCTTACATAAGGAACAGTAAATAAAGTAGAAATCTTAGAGGCATTCTTGGAATTGGGGTTAATCAGAAGTCAACACAACAATTAGCATACAAGATGGAGTTACTTTAGTCTCTACATTGGCTATTACAAATAAAGCTGCTTTAAACATTTATGTATAAGTCTTTGTGAGACCCCTTATTTCTTTGTGTAATGCAAAATGTTCTTTATTTTATGTTCACTATAATTGAATTTTCTGTTATTCACCTAGACAGCTTCAACCATTTCAAGGGGTTTTGTTTGGAGTCCTGTTCAAAAGGCCAGCTGCTGAGACTTCACATGGTGGTCAGAATCTTATTGAATGCCTCGGTCCTGAAAAGATCCACTTCTGGATCCACACACTGGCTGAGCTACCAGTAGGCCAGACAATAATCACAGTTGCCTGACACAAGAAGGGCTCTTAGGCTGATGAGGGCACAATCACCAGCTTTGGGAAATCAGATGCATCTGATCTCTAGGTTCTTCAACATCCAGGCCTGCTCTGCTACCCCACCAGGATTTTCTAGGCCATGGCCTCCCATCAGCACACCTGCCAAGAGTCTCTCTCTAACCCTGTGCCAGCCTTGTGCCTATGTGCTGGGCATTTGCCTGTTTGCTCTTTGAACCATTCCTGCCTATTGCCTGCAGACTACCTCTTTCAGACTCACTTGCCAACTGGCTTCAGCCAGGTTTAGATGGAAGACTGGAGAGTGAAAAGGAAGAAGTCAGAGTATCTCCTCCACTTCCTCTCTCTGCTGTGGGTGGTTCTCCAGCAGTGGCTTTATCTTCTCCATGATTACTGCTTCTACCAGATAGGTCTTCCTGCCTGGGTCACAGATGTGTCTGTGTACCTCTTTGTAGATGCAGCTTTGGCTTCTGGTAATACCACCACCCTTCTCCTTGTTCCACCAGCCTTTGTGATAGTTGTGGTTTCCTGTCTCTGTTTATCTCTGGGTGACCTTATCATCCCCTATTTGGCTTTTCAGATCTTCCAAAGATCTTTGTAACTAAGTCCTTCCATTGCATGGGCCATGACTAAATGACTAATGCAGACCCCTTTGCTGTCTTCGGTCTTTTTTTTTTAAATTTCAGATTGATATGAGGGTACAAATGTTTAGGTCATATTGTTTTCATTTCTAAAGTAAAGTTCAAGTTGTAGTTCAGCTCTTCACCTAGGGGACGTGCTGACTACCCTCACATTGTGCACATTAGGTGAGGTCCCACCAATCACCCTCCTTCTTAACCACTCTCCCCCTCCCTCACTAGACTATACTTGTTTTTTTCTTAAGTGTAGGTGTGTAGTTGTTTATATATTGGTTTCATATTAGTAGTGAGTACACGGAATATTTTTTTTTCTTATTCTTGTGATACTTTACTAAGAATGTGTTTTAACTCCATCCAGTTAAACACAAAAGATATAAAAACTCCATCTTTTCTTATGAATAGTACTCTATGGTATACATATACCACAGTTTGTTAATCCATTCATTGATGGGTTGATGGGCACTTGAATAGATTCCATGTCTTGGTAATAATGAATTGAGCTGCAATAAACATTCTAGTGCAAATGTCCTTGTGGTAAAATGATTTCTTTTCTTCTGATACCTAGTAACAGGATTGTGGGATCAAAGTTCCTTAAGAATTCTCCATATTTCTTTCCATAGAGATTTCTCTATACTTCTTGCAATTCCACCAGGAGTGCAAAAGTGTTCCCTTCCCTCCAAATCCACACCAGCATCTGTAGGTTCAGGATTTTATAATGTGGAGTAATCTCACTGGAGTTAGGTGAAGGACCCTGTATTTCTTTTCCTCATTAGTAAAGACCTAGAAGTGGAATGACTGGATCATATAGTCGTGCATTTTACGTTGTAAGAAACTGCCAAACTATTTTCCCAAGTTGTGAACAATTTTACATTCCTACCAGCAGTGTATGGAGTTCTAGTTCCTCCACATCCTCAGTAACACTGCCTTGGGTCAGTTTTTAAATTTTCAGCCACGCTACAGGAGTATAGTATTATCTCACCATAGCATTAAGTTGTATTTCTCTAGTGACTAAAGATGTTGAATACCTTTTCACGTGCTTGTTTTATACCTGCATATCTTTAGTGAGGTGTCTGTTTAAAATCTTTTGCCCGATTAAAAAAAAATTGGCTTATTTGTTTTCTTATGGATTTTTGAGAGGTTTTAAAAAGTCCTATGATTGCAATGATTTTCTGACTGTGGCTTTTTGATTTCCTGATAGGTGATTTGAAGAGAATTTTAAAATTTATATTAAATCAAATTTATCATTAATAGATTGTGCATTTGGCATCATGTCTAAGAAATCTTTGCTTAACTCAGAGATTTTTCTCCAGTGTTTTCTTCTAGGAGTTTATGATTTAAAATTTTACATTTAGGTCAAGGACACATTGTTAGTTTTTTTTTGTATATGGTGTGGGATTAGATCCATTGTTTTGTATATGGATATTCAAGTAGTCCTGTAGTATTTATTTATTTTGGGGTAAACATGTTAACAATTTTTATTCAATGCATTTTTTTAAAATTTATTTCAGGTTAATATATAAACAACCAGGTTAAAATATTTGATTTTGTTAGGTAGAGTCTCTGTTGTGGTTATGTCCCATATGCAAAAGATGTGCCAAACACCCCCACCCTGTGTTTATTCAGTGAGAGCATCCGAATCCTCTTCCCTCTCTCTCCCTTGTTACCTCTCCCCCCAACTTGAATTGAAAGTAGTTTTTCTCCTATGTGGGCATGCATTAGATCATCTACTGGCTTCATATTACTATTGAGTACAGTGGATAATTGCCTTTCCATTCTTGTGATACTTTACTTAGGAGAATGTGTTTCTGTTCCATCTAGGATATTACAAAAGATGTGTATTCAACGTATTAGGTACTATACTAGAAAACATGAGTACAATGAAGGGGGGCAAAGATATAAGTGGCAATATAGAAAGATGAACCAAGTTAATACTGTATTAGTAAGGCATCCTGATATAAGTAACATTAACCAAGGCCCTCAGAAGCATAAAATAGCATATTTATAGATAAGAGGAAAGTATTTTGTTGTTTCCAATTTTGACTTTTCTTTGTTTTTCTTGTCTTATTTCTCTGCTTAGGACCATGTTGAATGGAAGAGATACTGGATATCTTTGATTCCCAATATCATAAGTAAAACTTTCTTTCTTTCTTTCTTTTTTTTTTTTTTTTTTGTAGAGACAGAGTCTCACTTTATCACCCTTGGTAGAGTGCTGTGGTGTCACACAGCTCACAGCAACCTCCAACTCCTGGGCTTAGCTGATTTTCTTGCCTCAACCTCCTGAGTAGCTAGGACTACAGACATCTGCCACAAGGCCTGGCTATTTTTTTGTGGCAGTTTGGCCGGGGCTGGATTTGAACCTGCCACCCTCGGTATATGAGGCTGGTACCCTACCCCCTGAGCCACAGGCACCATCCCATAAGTAAAACTTCCAATAATTCACCCCTAAGTGTGGTGTTAGACTTTTAAAAAAATCAAGATATAGAAACCTTCCCTTTTATTTTGCTCAGAGTACATTTGTAGGAATCGTCAATGGATGTATAATTTTAGCAATATCTGTTGAAATAATTATATAATTATTACTTTTTTCTTTTCCTGTGATTTTCCTGTGTGTAAACTATATAACTTCTTTTTGAATGTTAAAGAGTGATTATATTCCCTAGAAATCCCACATGACTGTGATGAATTATGGTTATTACATGTTGTTGGATTTTATTTACTAGTACTCAGTTTTTCATCTCTTTTTATGAGAAAGATTAGTCTTTTATTTTCTTTTTAGTTTTAGTATATCTTGCAGTATTTATTGAAAAGCCTTTTCTTTTTTCACTGCCTGATTTTTGCTCCTTTGTGAAGAATCATTTGCCCATATATGTGTGAGTTTACTCCTGGACTATATCTTGTTTTATTGATATTTGTCTATCTTTATACAAATATCATGCTTTTTTTTTTTTTTTTTTTTCTGTTTTTGGCTGGGGCTGGGTTTGAACCCACCACCTCTGGCATATGGGGCCGGCGCCCTACTCCTTTGAGCCCGATATCATGCTATTTTGATTAGTGTAGCTTTATAATAAATTTTGGAATCAAGTAGCTCTACTAATATAATTTTTGGTTTCTTTTTCAGGGTTATTTTTGCTATTCTATGTCATTTAAATTTCCATACAAATTTTAGAATCAGCTTGTCAATTTTGGGGGGATTTCTTGAAAATGTGGATCAGTTTGGGATAAGTGACATACAATAAAATGGAGTCTTCCACCCCATAAACATGTTATGTCTCTCTATAAATTCAGGTCTTTTAAATTTTTCCTTAATAATATTTTGTAGTTTTCATTGTATAGAGCTTTCATATCTTTTATCAGACTTATCCCTAAATACTTATTCTTTTGGATGTCACTGTAAAATGCATTCACAATATTTGACTTCTGATTGTTCATTGCTAATATGTGAAATTACACACAGTATTTGTATATTGCTCTTGTATTCTGAAACTTTGCTAAATTCATATCTTAGTTCTACAGGCATCTTTCTCTCTCTCTCTTTTTCTTTTCAAATTCTTTTGAATTGTCTACATAGACATTAATGTCTTCTGGAAATAAAGAATTTTTTTTTTGTTTCTGTCATTGGAATGCCTTTTATTTATTTTTCATCCCTGGTGGGATTGACTAAAACCTCCAGTATAATGTTGCATAAATGTGGTGGGAATGATCATCCTTTTCATTTTCATTTTCTTTCTTTCTTTTTTTTTTTTCTCGAGTCAAGAGTCTCACTATATTGTCCTTGGTAGAGTGCCATGGCATCACAGCTCACAGCAACCTCAAACTTTTGGGCTTAAGTGATTCTCTTGCCTCAGCCTCACAAGTAGCTGAGACTACAGGCACCCACCACAACACCTGGCTATTTTTTGTTGTTGTAGTTGTAGTTGTAGTTGTCGTTGTTGTTTAGCAGGCCCAGATTCGAACCCTCCAACCCCAGTGTATGTGGCTGGCGCCATAACTACTAAGTTATGGATACCACGCCTCCTTTTCTAATCTAAGGAGGAAAACATCCATTCTTACCATTATGTATGATGTTACATGTAGGTTTTTTGTAGATGCACTTAATCAGGTTGAGGAAGCCCCTTGCTATTTCTAGTTAATTGAGAGGTTTTTTTTTTTTTTTTTTTTTAATAGAGACAGAGTCTCACTTTATGGCCCTTTGGTAGAGTGCTGTGGCATCACACAGCTCACAGCAACCTCCAGCTCCTGGACTTAAGCGATTCTCTTGCCTCAGCCTCCTGAGTAGCTGGGACTACAGGTGCCCGCCACAACGCCCAGCTATTTTTTTGTTGCAGTTTGGCGGGGGCTGGGTTTGAACCCGCTACCCTTGGCATATGGGGCCGGTGCCCTACTCACTGAGCCACAGGCACCGCCCAACTGAGAGGTTTTGTTAAGAATGGTTATTAAATTTTGTCAAATGATTTTTCTGCGTCTTTTGAGATGTATTTATGTATACACACACAAACACATACATATATATGTAGTGAGGGTCTGCTAGTGATAAATTCTATCCATTTCTATATGTGTGGAACTATATTTCATTCTTATTTTTAAAAGACATTTTTTCCATATACAGAGTTCTGGATTGACAGGATTTTTTCTTTCAATACAACTGTCATTCTTTCTTCTTGCTTGCTTTGTTTCTAAAGAGAAACTGATGTTATCTTTGTCTTTTGTTCCTTTGTAGTAACATATCTTTTTTCTTTGGCTATTTTTAAGATTTTTAAATTTATCATTGTTTCTGAAAAATTTGATTATGATGTAGCTTAATAGTTTGCTTCATGTTTCTTGTGCTCATGTTTCTTTGAACTTTTGAAGACACATCTGTGGGTAATTATCATGATAGAAGGATTGAAGTAGTGATAGAAGCTTATGGAATTTCTCCTTTGATTAATTCATTATCAATGCATTAGGAACCAAGATCATTGGCTGATCCTGAGCATAGGACATGAGATTTGGAGTATGAGAGAAGGTATCTAAAACTGACAACTAAGAGGGTAGAAGAATCAGTGGAATAGGGACCTGTTATAGGATATTCAATATCTTTAAGGGCCCACTTAATATTAGTGATCATGAATTTAAAGTCGTCAAGGCTTTTTATTTATTTTTTTTTAACTAGCTTCAGCTGGAAGGGCGAAGCATTTACTAAATGTAAAGTTGGGATGACCAGTATTGGGGTTTTGCCAAGTGATTACAGCAACTCACAGAGAGGCAGGCAGTTGAGAATGTAAGCAAGTGGATGATTATAGTTATTGAGCATTAAATATACCTATATCAATCTTCACAGTGAAAACTATTAGAAGGCAGTTTTTCACTTCTAGGAAGTATTGAATGTGTATTTGCAGATCCATTCATGGGCATGTCTTAACAGCAGAAAGCCAGAGGCTAAAGGAAATTGTCTTATTGGAACAAATTAACCTTATATTTGAACAAAGTGCTTTGTAAGGTCTTTAATGTGGTTTACACAGCACGGCCTGTCCTGACTCCAGACTATCACGGCAGCCTCCCTTCACCTCATGCTCCCGATGTTCTCTGAACTCAGAATACAGGGGTCTTCCTGTCTTTTGCATTTGCCATTTGTCTTTGCATATGCAGCTCCCTCTGCAGGAATGCTCTTCCCTCCTCTAGGTGCCTATTGATCTTCGCATCTCAGCTTTCCCAGGTAATTCAGTAAGCTTAGTATCTAATAAGTGTGCTTCATTCTTAGTACTTGTGACAAGTTTTAATTTGACGTTTCTATCATTGACAGCTGTCTACTACCCTGTCGTAAGCTTCAGGAGGCAAAGAACCTTGTTTTAGGGCCCACTAACCCAGCATAGTCGCTGGCACATTTTTAGATGATAATTAACATTTTGAAATAAATGAATAGATGTGAAAGCAATTAAGTGTGATATGTGAAGCCATGTGTGGACAGAAATACATTTCTCTTGGACAATTTTTTTTTCTCGAGGCACTGGATAACGCTGCATGCCTATCCTTAAAAGGGTTGCCCTGCAACCTGGTGAAAGCGAGAGGCATCTCCGCCGCAGTCTCAGGGGCCCGAGCCGGGCTGTGGGAGGCGCCTGCGCGTTGGGTTCGCCGGATATACGCACGGGTGTGGGGCGGGGCTCTGAGTAACCCAGGCAACATCCCGGAAGCTGCCGGCTGAGTTAATCTGTGGCGGGTTCCTGGGTTCCTGAACTTGAAGTTTTAGTGGCCCTGAGAGCTGTAGAGGAGGAGTCGGGAAACGGCAAGGCAGGTTGAGATAATGGCGCGCAGGCCTGCAGCCCGCAGCCCCACTGAACCTTAGGCACCGGGGCGACATATAGGGTGGGAAGAACCGTGGTGGCGTCTCTGTTCCCCGGGGATCCAGGCACTTGAGTCGGGAAGTCCTTGCTAGAAAGCGCAGTGGCGGCTCCGTGTTTTTTGAGAGTGTACACGCGTGTCAGGCACCGCTTTGGGGCCCTTTTGCACAGGGGTAGAAAATGAGCGTACTCGATTGTCGCTTTCAAATAGTTTACAATCCAGGGTACAATGGGACTGAGTCTTTTAAATTGAAGAATGTCCAAGAGGGGTTTCTTAGACTGTTTGAATGTGTTTTGAGGAGTGCGCGGAGTTAACCCGGTTTAGGAGGGAGTGAAAGTCTGAAGGTTGTTCCAAGCAGCGGATGTGCGGGAGATGTGTGAGAGAAGAGACTGGAAAGGAAGGTCAGCCGGGCATCAGCGTGTGGGAGAGGATCTGAATGTCAGACTGAACTGGATTCCTCTCTACAGTGGGGGAGTTATTCACATCTTTAGGGGAAGTAAATAAACACGTGAAGCCTACAACCTATCCGTGTATCTGGTTAGGACTGATTGAAGGGACAGTGTTTGGGAAGAGTTCTGTTTCTCTTTGATTAGTTTTCCACACTAGTCAGACTGGATTTGCTAAATCTCTTCATAATTTACCCTGCTTAAAATTCTTCAGCAGCTTTCTTTGGTCTTTGTGGTAGTGTTCAAATTGCTGTGACTCACAGATCCTCATCTGTTCTCTGCCTTTCTTTTTAACCTACTTAGCCTCTCACCCTTCCAAATTTTTGTTAATCAAACAGAACTTCTCAAACTTTTTGTGGATGCATTTTTCCCTGGGTGGAATATTCTTTCCCCCGACTTCTAATTTTTATTCCTACTTTAGCTCTCAGCTCCAACATTTTTGGGGATTACGGAGAGGAAGCAGCCTTTTCTTTGTAGAGTAAGTTAAATAATTCATGGCACTCGGAATTTACTTCCATGTTGCCCTTTCGTTGTAATTACATGTTTAATTGTGGTACTCTGATAAACTCTGCATTCTGGAAGGGCATAGATTTCTTGTTGTATCTGGTGCCTGGCTCTTGGTAGATGCTTTCAAAATATTTGTTGAATTAATAGATGGATGATGAAGTGAGTGAGTGATGAGTGAAAGGGAGACCAGTTAGGAGAAATAGTGAGAGCCCAAACGATAATATTTTTAGTAGAGATGGAGAAGAGTGGAAAAATGGGAGAGAATTTTTGGGAAAAAATTTTTTAAATGAATAGTAGACTGTGATATCTGGTTGACTAAGAGACAAAAAGGAACATAAGATGATACTAAGGTTTTAAATTGGAGCCAATTAGAAGGATGATAATTCTTTAAGTTCAGCTTAACTGGGCAGACATTTACTGAGTCAGCCAATTATACATCAAGAATTAGTGATCGGAGGGATGTGTATAGTAAATTATATTTTGATACAGTATACTTGAGCAGTATATTATATTATATTTTTGATACAGTATATTTGATACAGTATATTTGAGTTTGGGAGATATGCACAGTAGGCATTTGTTTTTGAGAAAAGGTATGAATCACTGGTTTGGGACTCATTTTCACAGTGTGTTTGTGTGTCCAATACAGTCATAACTTTGCTGATGGGAGTATGTGAAATCACTGAGGGAGGTTGTGAATTGTCACTTGATAATCTAGAAAGTAGCTCCATGAGAGCTGGCACCATGTTAGACTTGTTCATTGTTGTATCTCGAAAGCCTAGCCAGTGCCTGGTATGTAGTAAGTGTCCCTGAGCAATTGGATGAAAGGGGAGGACATCTAAGGGAAAGGTAAGAGGACTGGGATGGAGGTCCTTGACTAAGTTGTATGTGAGAACAGAGCTAATATAGCTGGGCATTGTGGCAGGCATCTGTAGTCCCAGCTACTTGCGAGGCTAAGGTAAGAGAATCGATTGCTTAAGCCCAAGAGTTGGGGTTTGTTGTGAGCTGTGATGCTATGGCACTCTACCAAGGGTGACCTAGTGAGACTCTATCTTAAAAAAAAAAAAAAAAAGATAAAATAAAAAAGGGAGCCAATAAAGCCTGTGAAGAAAAGGAAAAAAATAGAAACATCAGGAGAAAGAGTATCATGGAAGCCACTGGAGGAGAGGGCTTTTAGGAGTTGGCATCTACATAGATAGAAAAGACTACTAATATTTCAGATTTTCTACAAACAGGCTTAGATTTTCTTCTCTTTTCTTTAAACATTTTTCTTTCTTTCTTTTTTTTTTTTTTGAGTCTCATTATGTCACCCCCAGTGGAGTGCTGTGGTGTCACAGCTCACAGCAACCTCAAACTCTTGGGCTTAAGCGATTCTCTTGCCTTAGCCTCCCAAGGTAACCTGCCATAGCACCCAGCTATATTTTTGCTGCAGTTGTCACTGTTGTTTAGCAGGCCTGGGCCAAGTTCAAACCTGCCTCTCTTGGTGTATGTGGCGGGCGCCCCAACAACTGAGCTATGGGCACCGAGCCAGGCTTAGATTTTCTTGGCTGTGCTAGTTTTGGTATTGATTTCTTAGCACTGTAAGCCATCAGACTATTGCTTGTCTAACATTTTAGTAATAAACTCTACCATCCTTGTGATCTCTGGATTTTTATAGGTATTAACTAAGTTCCATTGTTAGACCACAAAGTCTAATCCTTGCTTAAGAAAGATATGGTTGCCATTATTGGTGATGTTCAAGAGAACACTTTTCAATGCAGAGATGGAGTCAGAGTTTCTATGTTATAAAACTTTGAGGTGTAACTAAGGGTTAGGAAATAGAGGTGCAAAAGTAAGTCTGATGGGAAAGGAAAAGCCAGAAATGGGATAGCAGCTTAGTTAAACTTTTGTGATCTTTCCATATATAGAACACAATTTAGGGCTGGCCACTAAACTAGTTTCCTATGTAACAAATTACCACAAATTTAGTTTTTTAAAACAATTACACATTTACTCTCTTATAATGTGGGTTATGAGTTCGGACATGGCTTGGCTAGATTCTCTGCGTAGGATCTCAAAGCTGTAATCAAGTATTTTCCCAGGCTGCATTCTCATCTGGAGTTTCAATTAGTAAAAATCCATTTTCAGGTACACTTAGGTTGTTACTAGAATTTATTTCTTTGTAGCTGTATGAGTAAGCCTCATCCAACACCCTACTTCCCTCTCACAGCCTCTTATACAACAGCCTCTTACTCTATAAAGAGTAATAAAGAGTTTAGAACTGAGTAAGGAATTTAGAATAGTACCTGGCTTATATTAAGTACTCAATATGTATTAGCTGATGCCATCCTTCCCACCATTACCACTGTCATCATTATAACCATCATAAAACTTAAATGTTATTCTTTAACTTGTATGTGACTTATTCTCTTTTGCAGAATTGTAAACTCTGAAAATCCCACATTTAAAGAGTGAATGGGCTTGATAAGAGAGAGTATAGTGAACAACCAAGATTGAGGGTAAACTCTGGAGAATCACTTGCATTTAGGCATTTTTATTGCAGTAGACAATGATTTTTTTTAAAAAATATATATATACTTAAGGAAAATATTAGAGTCTTTGTTTTAGGCTAATTGGGAGTGAAGGGGTCAAGCTGGGTGGAAAGTTCTATAATTAGGTAGGTAGGGAAAAGCATTCTGGAATGGGAGTCATGTGTGTTGTTTTTTAAAAGTCATATATGTGTTTTATAAAATCTTAGTGTTTGGGGACTGTGGGTCTTTTTTCTAATTTGTTATAATGTTTAATCCAGTATCCTTAGCATTGCTGTCTTAAGAGTGCCAAGCTAATGTTGGCAATTTAAAAATTCTAGTTTAAAATCTGTAATTAGCTTTTATTTAGTTTTTATTGGAAGTGGTATCAGACCTTATTTTTTCTCCAAAGTTTAGCTTCCTTTATTTTATGGTAAGCACTGTGTACCTGATAATGATTTTGAGTGTTAGAGTGCTTAAAAAAGAACTCCAGCTCTCTTGCCCTTTCCTCCCTTCACCTTGAATTCATAACATTAGCATATGACTAGCATTTCTCTAATAATTGTGAATTTGTATAATGGATAACAAAGTTTATAACTGCAGTCCTAGTTCTATGTGGTAGACTATAATTTCTGCATTCTTTATCAGGTAAATATATGTACGTTATTGATGTGATACTTATTTTATTATAGTTATTTGTACCAACTTTATATTAGTTGTAAAATGAGAGAACCAAGTATTTTAATAGGTTGTCCTTTGATCATGCGAAAATTTTTCTTCAGTTATTTTAGGATTCATTTTGTTTTTCCTGAATTTCTTTTTTCCTTTTCTGGCAAAGCTTAATTATTACTTTTTCTTGTATTTTAAAAATTTGATGTAATTATTACTCCTAGATGTCATTTGTCAGAGTGAACCGTTATAGTCCCCGGGGAGGCGGAAGAAAAACACTGAAAGTAAAGAAGAAGAAAACTGCAGTGAAACAAGAATGGGATGTAAGTCTAGGTGGAATAGTACGCAAGGTAGAGTGCCTCTGGAGGAACAGACGCGGTGACATGGTCCTAGTCACCAAGAATGGTGTTCTGAATGGGGCTCAGCATGTCATGGGATGGAATGGGTTTCTAGCCATGTTTGTCCTAGGTCTTTGAGGGTAGAGCAGAATCCTTTGGGGGAGGTTTTTAGAATATACATGTCTAGGCTGTAACCTCTATCTCCTTTGAAGAATTAGAATCTTAAAGGGGTGGGGAATGTATTTTATTTTATTTTATTTATTTTCTTTTTCTTTTTTCTTTTTTTATTGTTTGGGATTCATTGAGGGTACAAAGAATTAGATTACGATCATTGCATTTGTTAGGTAAATTCCCTCCTATAGTTGTGTCCTGCCTCCGTGTCTGTATCACAGTGGTTACGGTGCCAGCCACATGCACTGAACATGGTGGGTTTAAGCCTGGCCTGGGCCAGCTAAACAACAATGACAACTGCAACAAGAAAATGTCTGGGTGTTGTGGTGGGTGCCTATAGTCCATGCTGCTTAGGAGGCTGAGGCAAGAGAATTGCTTAAGCCCAAGAGTTGGAGGTTGCTGTGATTTATGATGCCACGGCACTCTACCGAGGGTGACATAATGAGACTCTGTCTCAAAAAAAAAAAAAAAATTGTGTCCTAACCCCTTTCCTCCTTCTCTCTCCCTGCTCTCTCATTCCCTTACCCCCCCACCATGTATTAGGTCATCTGTTGTGTTCATATGAGAATTGAGTACATTGGATTCTTGCTTCTTCATTCTGTGATGCTTTACTAAGAATACATTCCACCTCCAACTGAGTTAATACAAGCGATGTAAAGTCTCCATCACTTTTAATGGCTGAATAGTATTCCGTGGTATACACCTACCACAGCTTGTTAAACCATTCCTGGATTGGTGGGCATTTAGATTGTTCTCACACTTTGGTGCTTGTAAATTGAGCTGTGATAAACAGTCTAATGCAAATGTCCTTATGATAATGAGATTTTTTTTCTTCTAGGTAGATGCTCAGTAATAGGATTGCAGGATCAAATGGGAGGTTTGTTTTATTTTTTTTAATTTTTTGGCCGGGGCTAGGTTTGAACCTACCAACTCTGGCATATGGGGATGGCGCCTTACTCCTTTGAGCCACAGGCGCTGCTCAAGGGAGGTCTGTTTTAGTTGGAAACATATTTTAAAAAGTCTCCTCTCCACTTGATTGAGAGCTCATTGCATTAAGGCAACTCTAGGTCATTTGCGTCACTGAAGTCTGAACTTTTTGGTACTTTTTCCAGATGTTTCCACAGCAACAAGTGATACCATAACCATGTGAGTGCCATTTTTGGCTGAAAAAATAAATGGTCTTTATTGTCTTAAACCTTAAATTGTTGCTTACCTCCAGAGACTGGCCAGTTTCAGGGCAAATATTCTCTTAAGAGATAAAACAAATCTCAAGCACTTGGGACATATGATCTCTGGTTCCTAACCTGACTATCACCTTGTATTATGAAGGGTATTAATTACAGCTTGATAATTTGGTTTGGACCGTGATATTTTAAATGCCTTTGCTTTCTGTTGTAGAGAATAGTTAGTAACTAGTCAGGGACTAGTTTGAATTTCAGGCAGTCTTTTGGACTTGGAACCTTACGGTTTTGCAGGTTGTCACCTTAGCCAGGTATCTTGTGCAAACTGAAAGCTTTTGGAAGTGAAGCAGGGTTACTTCTCTGTGCTAAGATGGTTTTGTTGTCATCTTATCAGCTATAAAATATTATAAAGTTGTGATTCTAGGGTAATGAAACCAATTAAGAGGAGGAAAAAAGTACAGGTAATGTAACTATTGACCCCTTCAAAGTAGTTACTTTTCAGTATAGTTGACCTTTGCATAACACAAGTTTGAATTGTGCAGATCCACTTATGTGCAATTTTTTTTTTTTGATAAATACATTTGGTCCTTTGTATTTGTGGGTTCCGCCTCCACAACCATAGGTGGATTGTAAATACAATACTTTTGGGATGGAAAACCTGTATGTACAGGAAGACTAATTGCAAGATTTGAGTATACATGGATTTTGGTATATTCAGGGGTCCTGAAACCAATCCTCTGGATACTGTGAGATGACTATATTTTTTCCTATGTGCTGCTGTTGCTCAAAACTTAATTGAAACCCATTATTTCATTATTTGAAATTACATTAAAAACCTTTCTTGCTTTATGTTTTATCTCAGTGCTGGAAAATTTTGTTTTTTGAATAGAAAATAGTCATAAGTCGTTTGGAGTAGATGGTAAATGAAGGAGAAGAGATCAAACGGAATAAAATATATATATATATTTAAGTGAAAGCAAAAGATTTTATTACAGATAAAAGTGGACAGGAAAGTTTTCAGTACAATGGAAGGGGTCTTGAACAGGTTGCTGGATAAACATTGTTTTGATAAAAATCATGAGACGTTTTCTAAAATGGCTTGTAAATTGAAGGCAATTTCAGAAGAAAATAGTTTTAAGCACAGTACTATTGATGACTATTCTATTTTCTTCCTTGAGAACTAATTCC
Source organism: Loris lydekkerianus (assembly GCA_963574355.1). Lineage (NCBI taxonomy): Eukaryota > Metazoa > Chordata > Mammalia > Primates > Lorisidae > Loris > Loris lydekkerianus. The sequence continues at coordinate 17,331 of CAUYPK010044723.1, forward strand.
AGGAATATTGCTTATTTGTATGTCTGAATTTTTCAATAATTATTAAAATCAGTTCTCATGATCCTATAGTTTGACCTTGTACCTTTTTTTTTTTCTTTTTGCTCATAGAGACAGAGTCTTGTTCTGTTGCCCCACTGGCCTCAAACTCCTGGCCTCAAGCCTCTTGAGTAGCTGGGACTAGCGCCTAGCTAGCTCCACTGTGCTCAGCTTATGCCTATGCCTTTCTAGATGGATGTAAAAGGAGTAACAGTTTCCATGTAGAAAAGCCTTCAGCTAAATGGAAATCATGGCCTAAAAGTTTACTCTTTGAATAGTCAGAAGCTATTTTGATTTAGTATTCTTTGTATTTCTCCTCACTTAGAAGTAAAACTTACCATAACCTGTTTCATATCCTGCCTTGCCAAATTTGTGTAGGAAAATGGCTGAAGTTGTTTTGGAAAGGTCCAAGTTACAAGGCTACTTAAAGCTGTGTAGGCTATACACCACACAATTCCAAGGGCTGCTATTTATATGGACTTGGGTATTAATGGAGTCCTGGAGTTGTGTGGTGTGGTAGCCCTGTCATGTTAGTTTAGTGTCTTTTTTTTTTTTTGAGACAGAGTCTCAAGCTGTCCCCCTGGGTAGAGTGCTGTGGCGTCACAGCTCACAGCAACTTCAAACTCTTGGGCTTAAGCGATTCTCTTGCCTCAACCTCCCAAGTAGCTGGGACTACAGGTGCCTGCCACAACACCTGGCTATTTTGGTTGCAGTTGTCATTATTGTTTAGCAGGTCTGGGTTGGGTTGTTCAGTTGAACCGCCACCCGTGGTGTATGGCCGATGCCCTGCTGACTGAGCTATGGGCGCCACCAGTTCAGTGTCTTTTTATTTAAGTGACTATTTTTATATACTATGAAATTTTCATTGTCCTCAAACTTCATCTCTCATTGTAGTAGTTTCTGTGCTTAAGGTGTTCATGGATACAAGTTGAACCCCTCTATGGTGATTACACTTTTCTTTAAGGAATCTTTAGAGTTGCCTCATGGAACTCTGGGATTCCATGGAATACAGTTTGAAACCAAAACTTTAGTTAAACTTACTCATTTTGAATATACTACCCTCTTTTATTCATTGCTTTAATACCATATATGCCTGAATGGTGAATTTCATACTTATTTTCTGTAAGACACCTAAAAATAGTCTTTTTGTTTTCTATGAGACACCTGAAAGTAATCTGTGCTATTATTTAAATTGAGAATATTGGCTCCTGGAAAGAAAGAACTTTTGGCCCTAGGATTTTGAAACTATTTCAAGCATTAAAATCCAGTAAATGCTAATGTTTTATGAGACAACTTTTTTTTTTTAAAGAAAGATCATCTTTTTTTGCAGAATACTGTGAATGATCTGACAGTTCACCGGGCAACTCCTGAAGATCTGGTAAGTTTAACATCAAAAATTAAGTCATTTATTCAGTGTTGTATTTGGTATTTGACTTTTATCCTTCAGAGTAGAAACCACAGGCTCTTCCTGGAAGTTGTTCAGTTATGTTTAATCTTGCTTATGGGTAGACACATATAAAATCAAAAAACGTATCTTTTGGACTTCCTGATTTTCCCTAGGAACATCAATTAGTATGTATTAGAATTTCATTAGATAGCTTAGGTTTATAACTCAAATCTCTCTCATCTAATATTGCCCTGTATATATCTATCTCTTTTTTAAAATATATAGACATCTTCAGCATTATTTATTATTTCCTATATATACACATTGGTTTAGTCAGTGTAGTAATTTATCCCTTGAACATGCCATGTGGTATTTCACATTTGTGCCCCACTTTGTTATTTTCCTAACTTGGAACAGTTTTCCTATCTTCTTCTCTTCCTGTCCAAATCTTACTTTAGTTCCTTATCCTGGTTCAAATCTACTTTTTAAAAAGTTTCCACTATAGATTTTTTTTAAAAGACAGCTTTTTAGAGACATAATTCACATCACATGCTGTCATACTTACCCTTTTTAAGTGTCCTGTTCAGTGATTTTTAATATAAAGTTGTGTAACCACTGTGACTAAGAACATTTTCATTACCCTGAAATGTGACTCTGTGGCCATTAACAGTCACTTCCTAAGCCCACCTTTCCCAGTTTGCAGTAGTGTCTATTGTACCATTGATATCTTTGACACTTCACAAATGGAATATAATATGTGGACTTTTGTTTTTAGTTTCTTTCTCTTAGTCTAATGTTTTAAGGTTCATCCATATTGTAGTATGTATCAGTACTTTATTCCTTTTTTTCTTTCGGAGACAAAGTCTCACTCTGTTGCCCAGGCTAGCGTGTTGTGATGTCAGCCTAGCTCACAGCAACCTCATGCTTAGGTTCAAGTAATCCTCCTACCTCAGCCTCCTGAGTAGCTGGGACAAATTCTTGCCATGACACCCAGGCTAATTTTTCTATTTTGATTAGAGATGGGGTCTCACTCTTGCTCATGCTGGTCTCAAGGGGATCCCTAGATCAGGGGATCTTCCCACCTTTCCTCCCACAGTGCCATGACACCCAGGCTAATTTTTCTATTTTGATTAGAGATGGGGTCTCACTCTTGCTCATGCTGGTCTCAAGGGGATCCCTAGATCAAGGGATCTTCCCACCTTTTCCTCCCACAGTGTTAGGATCACAGGCATGAGCCCCTATTCCCAGCCAGGACTTTATTCCTTATTATTGCTAATATTCCCTTGTATAGATAAACCATATTTCATTTATCCATTTGTTACTTGGTGGACATTTGGGTTGTTTTCACTTTTTGACTATTAAAAGTAAGTTTTTGTGTAAACATATGTTGCCAGTTCTTTTGTGTGTATATCTAGATGTAGAATTACTGGGTCATGTGGTATCTCCATATTTAATTTTCTGAATAACTACAAAATTGTTTTCCAGAGTGGCTGTACCATTTACCACCAGCATGTGTGAGGGTTCCAACTTCTCTACATCATTGTTATTGTCACTTTTTAAATTTTAGTTCTGCTAGTGGGTATTAATAGCTATTTCATTGTGGTTTTGATTTGCATTTCCCTAATGACAAATGATGTTAAGCATATTTTCATGTGCTTATTGGCCATTTGTAGTATCTTCTTTGAAGACATGTCTATTCAGATCCGTCATTGTTTTTAAATTGAGTTATTTGCATTTTTTATTGAGTTGTAAGAGTTCTTTTTATAAGCTGAATACAAGCTCTTTATCAGGTATGATTTGCAAATATTTTCTCATTTTCTTAGTTTTTTCACTTTCTTGATGGTGTTCTTTAAGTGGGAATCATTTTAATTTTGATGAAGTCCAATGTATTTATTTTTTTCTTTTGTCACTTGAGTTTTTAGTTTTATATCTAAGAAACTATTAATATTATTTAACACAAAAGTCACAAAGATTTACTCCTATGTTTTCTTCTAAGATAATGTATATCATGTATTTTTTTATGGATATGCCTTATTTCCCTAGGAGATTGTCAATGCTGTTGAGAAATAGGGACCATATCTTACACACCTTTGTGTACCTTCCCAGAAGTCTTAGTTCCAATAGGTGCTCAGTAAATATTTATTGAGACTAATAATGTCCCACTGATTTAACATTTTTTTAAATGAAAAATTTTAAACTCAAGTGAAATAGAAACAAAGATACAAAGAACTCCCATGTATTGTTCACTGTTTACTATTACAGTTCTTAAAATTTTACCACAGTTGCTTCATTTATCGTACTTTTTTCTTCCTTTGCTGAAATCCAGAGAACAAATCATTTTATGCCTAAATGTATATAAAATTTGCATTTTAAAAATTACAAACTTCTAAAAAACATAATTGCAATGTCATTATCATACCCAATAAAAGTAAAAATAATGTTTTTTGTGTTAACACCTAGCCCACATTCAGATTTTCCCAATTGTCTCAAAAATGTCATCTTCATTTGTATTTTGTGAGTCAGAATCTTTACCTAGTATTTGGTTGTTAGTCTCTTAATGGAGATATCTTATTTACATGGTAAAAACTCAGCAGTACATTTTATTCAATAGTGTATATTCATATTCATAGTTCTGAATACTAGAGTACTTGGATCAGCTTCTATTCTTTAGCCACCTCAGTATATTCTTCCTTTCTAACTCTTTTTTTTTTTTTTTTTCAGTTTTTGGCCAGGTCTGGGTTTGAACTCGCCACCTTCGGCATATGGGGCCGGCGCCCTATTCCTTTGAGCCACAGGCGCCGCCCTTCCCTTCTAATTCTTAAGACCTGGCTCATATCTCTTTTTCTGCTCTAGGCACTCTACTTCCCTGGATTTCTGTGTCTTCAGTGACCCACTTTTACATGAAATCTTTGGAGGTCTATAAAAATACTGTGTTATTTGTTCTTGGTATTGATGTAGTTACCATGAAATGAGAGTGTCTTTGCCAGAGATGACTCAGTGTTTTATGCCTTTTACATTGTGCTCAGTCAGTGCGTGTGTATGTATGTATATTTAAAACATGTTGGTTTTGACCCACTGACCTCCATTGGTTTTGCCACACATTAAATTAATCGCAACCTGTGATGTAAAAAACACCATAGTCTTGTATACAGGAAGTAGAAATTAATATTATTTTCAGTATGTCTTTTAGCTGGGTCTATTAGTTCTAGATACTTCTTTTTTTTAAAGATCATTTTTGAAAATTTAGAGGACTGTAAAATTTTGGCTATGTTGTACTAGAAAAAAATAAAAAAATCATGAACTAGATTAGATGGTCCCACCATCTGAATAGGCAACTTCTTTCTTCCTGAAACATTCCTCTTTTTTTTTTTTTTTCTCTATAGGTACGTCGTCATGAAATCCACAAATCAAAGAATAGAGCATTAGTACACTGGGAATTGCAAGAAAAAGCGCTGAAGAGAAAATGGAGGAAACAGAAGCCAGAAGCTTTAAATCTTGAAAAAAGACGATTATCTATCATGAAAGAGGTAACTGCATTATCGTTAGAATTAGAAAGAGAAGGAAGAGATAAATAGGATTCTCTTTTTTTCCCCTGAATTAGATTCACACTGGAGAGATTCTAGTAATTATCCTTATACAATGATCTACATGTGGACCTTGAAAATAGCAGCAAAGTGATGACCAGAGTCTAGTTTGGTGGTTTAAATTCCTGTTCCACAACTTACTAGCTGTGTGACCTTAACCAAGTTATTTAACTTCTCAGCCTGAATTTTCTCATATTTAAAATGGAGTAGCATTATTTGCATGATTGCATTGTTATGAGATTTCAATAAATACTTGTAAACTGATTAATACAGCCTTTGGCATATAATTAGTGCCTTATATGTAGAAGCTACTATCATTATTTTTCTCACTTTAGCACAGCAGTTCTCAACCTGTGGGTCTTGACCCACAGGAACTGTATTAAAGGGCTGCGGCATTAGGAAGGTTGAGAGCCACTGCTTTAGCAGCAGTACTATTAGATTATTTTGTAAAAAAAAATATGTGCTTGTCCAAATGGGTAGTAAGCCACTTGTCTTTGGCTTAATCTTTTGCCAGATATTATAAGGCATTTGAATAAGTAATCTGATATGTAGGGATAAACAATCTGGGAAATAAGAGGAAATTACAGTGGTTATTTTGGTGTTTTTGAGATGAAATCATTGTAGGGAATATGTTTTGTCTGTAGTGTTATTCCTTGTTGAGGTTGAAGCTTATGGCACTTGGCTGTCGTCTGGGTGACATTTTATGGCAGCTTTGAATTATACTATCTTTTGAGGAATTCATTAGGCTTCTTTTATATACATCATCAGGAGGAATGATAAGTCAAATTTTTAGAAGAGCTTGAGAAAAGAACAATGAATTGATCGAGAAAGAATGCTTCTTTACAGTCACGTACATTTAAATGTTACACAGTAATTCTCAGTGAAAGACCTGAAAATATAAATCTGACCAGGAAAAAAGGTAGTCTGTTTGTGGTACAGTGTTGGACTCAGGGCTTTTGTTTGTGTGTGTGTGTGTGTGTGTTTTAAAAGAGAGTCTTGCCATGTTGCCAGGTGGGGGAGTTCAGTGGGTGATTGTAGCTCATTGCAACCTTGAACTTCTAGGCCCAAGTGACCTTCCTATTTCAGCTACCTGGGTAGCTGAGACTCCAAGGTGTATGCCACAATGCTGGCTAATTTTTGTTTTAATCTTTTGTAGAGAATGGGGTCTCACTCGATTGCCCAGGCTGGTCTCAAACCCCTGGCCTCAAGCGATCCTCTGGCCTCAGCCTCTCAAAGTGTTGGGATCACAGGTATGAGCCACTGCTCTTGGCCTCTCTGGGCTTTTGTTTCCCTTTTCTAGTGGCTCCTGCTTGTGTCCTCAATTTATAATACAAGTAATAGATGTGTTAGAAGTAGGTGTTGAAAGAAGAGTGGTGAAGGAGGATGGATAACATTTCTCTGCCTTCTTTTTATAGTGCTGTTTCCTCAGGTGCAAATGTAGCTTGTTCTCAACCCTGATTGCATGTGAAAATCAGTCAAGATTGAAAGGCTTCATTAAAAATAAAAACAACTGATATCTCGACCCTGTGCTCAGAGATTCAGATGTAGTTGACCTGGTATGTGGCCCCACATAGGTATTTTTAAGACTGTACCTATGTAATTTTAATGTGCATAGAGGTTGAGAACCTCCCCTCTTGGGGAAATTTTGGTACTTCTCTTGAACAATATGTAATGTCTTGGAAGTTATTCCATTTTAGTACTTAGAAATATATTTTTTCTTTTTAATGGCCAGTAGTGAACAGATGTATCACAATTTATCCAGGACTTTATTGGTGAACACTTAGATTGTATATTATAGTTTAAGTTTTTGGAAATAAAAAAGATCCCAGTATATAGTGGTTTAAACAAAATAAAAATTTTACTTCTATCTGATGAAGCAGTTGAGAGGTAAGAGGTAGTTGTCAGGGAGCTATGCAATTTTTCATTACTTGGCTTCTATCTCTTGAGTACAAAATAGCTGTGACAGCATCTTTTGGTTCTATGCCAATCAGCAGGAAATAGGAAAGACAGTGGGTGCCACTCCTTTTACATATTATCCGGAAATTCTAACTATATCCTATTTGCCACAAAGTCATCACCTGGCCCTTCCCACCTGCAGAGATATATATATAGGAAATCTAGCTATGTACTTGGCTAAAACTTGAGAGTTCTGCTCTTAAAGGGAAAAACAGGGAGAAAAAGAATATTGGTGGATAAGTAGCACAGTCTGCCACCCAAAGATTGTTTCCTATCTTGCCACTAAAAATAATATAATGAATATCCTTGAATATATTTTTGGGTGTATATATATGTATATATATTTAATATATATATACATATATATGTTTATAGGATGAATTCTTAGAAATAGAATTTCTGCGTCAACAAAAGGCACCTCTGTAGGGTTGGGAGATGGTTCTATCTCCATGTATACACCAGGAAACTTAGGTTTAAAGGGATTGGATTTTGCTTATCATCACTTGACACCAGGAAACTTAAGTTTAAAGGGATTGGATTTTGCTTATCATCACTTGACTGGGCCTAAAAGCCTTGTCTTCTGGCTTCAGAGGTACTCCAACCTTATACTGTTCCAAAACTTACTTTTTTGTGGAAGGAACACATTTAGAACTTTATCCTTACTTACTGAGCCATGGGAGGGGAAGAAGGGGAAAAAATAAGAATGTGATTCTTGTTATTACCGTATATACTTGAGTATAAGCCGAACTCGGCACAAATTTTGTGCCAAAAAAAACTAGGCTTATACTCGAGTATATACGGTATTCTCTTTGTGTCCTAAAAGAATACTTGTGGGTACATTATAAACTTGTTTACATGGTATAGAGAAATTTTGGTAAGAGTATTACCAGATGTTTTATTGATTTGAGTCAGAGACTCTTCAACTTAAGAATGTCATCTGGTGGTGGTGGATAGAGGTAGCTTGCTTTTACTCTATCTAGTCTGTGATTTGGCTTATAATTAAATGAAAGTTCCTAAGTTGAAAGTATATAATCAGAGGCACTACAATAATGGTTATTTTTTGAGTTCCCATCTCTGCAGGATAAAAAAATGACTTGTTTATAAACATAGGGGCATCACATTTTTGTTTAATCCTACAACTCAGGTCTTAAATCCTAAAAATTACATCATATATCATGTTTTTTAAGTTGTGGGTCATGACTCAGTAGTAGTCATGAAATCACTTTAGTGGTTGAAGCACCTCCTGAGTTTATGGCTCAAAGATTCATATCTTTGATCTATGTTTTCCAAACTCTGGAACCTAATTTATTAATGGATTGTGAAATCAAGTTAGTGGGTTGTAACCCTCATTTAAAAACTAGAATAGAAATAAAAAAGAAAATATCATAGTGTTTTCATGCAGCAAGGTTAAGTAAAACTTTTATATTTATGTAAATATAGTATATATATGTTTGTGTGTATGTGAGTGTATCTGGTCATAATTTGATATGTATTTCTTATTTTGGATTGCAGCCAAGCATTTGCAAAGGCACTAATTATTATAATAGCCCCATCTACTGGTACTTACGGATATTGCCACTGAAGGATTTTAGGAGGATAGTGGCCTATGGTTTTTTTTATGCTCCATGCCTTTGTATGGTCTTTTCCTATGTGATTTGAAAAGCAAATGTATTTTTTTCTGGATATTAATATTTTTCATTCATATGTGTCTAGATTCTTTCTGATCAATACCAGATGCAGGATGTATTGGAGAAATCTGATCATTTGATGGCTGCAGCAAAAGATCTATTTGTTGATGCTCCTCGTAGACGTACAGGTTAAGTATTCAGTTCAAACAAGAGCTTTTCCTCACTAGCTGTAGCCCACAACTGACTATTTGAAGGAAATTAAAGTTCTTTCTTAGGTATCATGTTATTTATATTAAAGCATTTTATGGTAAATTTGGAAGGGTTGCTAGGGTTAGTTATTACAATTTATTTGCTTTCCATTAAGGATAGTAAGTACTTGTGTTACCAATTTTTATTCAGCTAAGGAAAGGTAAATTGTTATTATCTACTAAAATATTTTATGGGCCTCTTTGCTTATTTGCCCTGGCAATGGAGGCCTGTTCATTGTCTATGGTGAACATATGTTGCTCTGTTAAGCCTATATATACTTGCTCTTACTCTGTAAATTACCTTTCTCTTCCTCCATAAACTTTGTTCCTCTGCTTTTTAAAATATTTTATGGTGTAATGTGTTGAATTTTGTAATTTTAAAATGTATCTTAATTTTTAGCTTAATAATATGAAATTAACATATAATTATAGTACTTGCATTTATATATGATTTAAATAAAGCTTAATTTAAAAACTCTAGTAACCTCAATCTTTTTCTATAAGGAACTTTACCTCTTGTCAGATACACAACATTATTCATTTTAATGTGTATATACATACAATCCATTATTTATCTTAATCTTTCAAAATAAGATCATTAGTTTTTAGTATAATGTTTGGATCCTGGCTTTGCCATTTATTAGTGTGACTCTGGGCTACTTGCTTAACATCTGTGTTTCAGTTTGCTGATCTATAAAATAACAGTACCTACGCCATCGGGCTTTGAAGGGTAAGATGAGTTGATATATATAAGTGTACTTAAAACAATACTTGGTATATAAAAAACACTATGTAAGTGTGAGGTATTACTGTGGTTATATTATTTAGGATTTTCACATCCTGATGCAAACCTATGTCAATGAAGAGCTTGTGAAGTCAATTAAATGAAACAAAATCATCATGACTTATTTTTCTTTTGCAGGGTTTCCAAATATAACAATGGCTCCTCATTCTTCACAGAGTCCCATAGTGGTAAATGAAGACCCTGTCACCCAGGCTCTTTTTAATGAATCTGCTATAGAACCTCAGGTAATGTGCTGTACTCAACAGCTATAATGGTATTTATTTATTTTTTTATTTTGGGGGATTTATTGAGGGTACAAAGAACCAAGTTACATGGATTGTGTTTGTTGGGTAAAGTTCCTCTTATAATTGTGTCTTATTCCCAAAAGGTGTGTCACTATGACCTCCCAGCCCCCTCCCTCCATCCGTCTCTCATCCCTCCGCTTCCCCTACCCCCACCGTGTACTAGGTCATATCAGAATTGAGTACATAGGATTTTTGCTTTTCCATTCTTGTGATGCTTTAGTAAGAATAATGTGTTCCACTTTTATCCAGGTTAATACAAAAGATGTAAAGTCTCCATCTTTTTTAATGGAGCTCACAGCTATAATGTTCATGCTGAAATGAAGTTTAAGTCAATGTAGGCATTGCAGTGAACATTTTAAGTTTAAATATTAACTGCTCTTACTTAGACATATTGTACTTTTTGTAATGTTTATCTTAAAAAAGGCTGGATTATTAGAGTTAAAATTTATTGAACGCTTACCCAGAAAGTATTTGTGTTGTTATTATTCCTGTTTGACAGATGAAGAAATGGAGGCTCAGAAAAATAAAGTGACTTGTCCAAGGTCATGTAGTTTGCATCAAAGATGGGATTCAAATCTAGGCCATGTACCATAAGATTGCCAGAAGTTAATCATTATAGAAATATCAGGGAGTCTATCTACGTGGAGTCAGGCAGATCTGGGCTCATATTCTGCTTCCTTGCTGTTTGATCTTGAGTTGATTTCCTAAGTTGCCTGAGTTGGCACAGAGTATTTTTTGTTAAATGAGAATAGAATATACCTGACATGGTTGTTGCATGGATCTACTGAGATAGGTTATGTTAAGTGCCTAGCACACTTGGAGACAAGTGTACAGTGTATCTTAGCAGTATGGAATAAAGCAGTCAGATTTTATTCTGTTGGACAGAAAGTCCATCCTTATACTTGAGCTTATTAAGTTAATACAGTAGTAGAGTTTCAAATTAATTAGTTACTGTTATAACTAATTTGTCTAGGTCACTGGTTCCAAACCTTCCTAATGCTGCGGCCCTTTAATACAGTTCCTGTGGGTCGCAACCCACAGGTTGAGAACCGCGGTCTAGGTGATTTAATTTCTTTCTCAATTTACTGCTGATAATACAGTGGAATGAGCTTCTCAGAGTAAATCAGAAATAGTAGCAAGAAATGACAGTGAGAGAGGAGAGAGAAGACACCTTAATAGATAAGTAGAAGACCCCAGTACACATCAGAAAAGAAATGGACAAATTGCTATAGTCTTGAGTCACTAAGAGAAAATGAAATTGTAGCTGTATTGCTTAAGTTTTCTGGATCCTGCTTCTTCATTTGAAATAGGAATGAGTGAAACTAAATTCAGTTACTCATTGTATAATATCATATATCAGGCCCTATCCTAGATTCTGGGCTGCATGGGATGAGATGAGTAAGGCATGTCTCTGTCATTGGGTTGGGGATATAAGCAAGAGGTAATTTAAGCAGGAGCTAGGTCATGAAGGTATAAGGAACCAGAAAGTAATAGAAGATCCGTTAAAGAATTTAAAGAAGAGAGGAGTCATGATGAGATTGAGTATGGAGTGGAAAATGGATTGGGAGGGATAAGACTGGAGAGAGGGCCTGATTAGAAGACTTAGGTAGGGTTCTTAGAAGTAATGATGGCCTGATCCAAAGCAGAGCCAGTAGGGAAGGAAATAGAGAACAGAGATAGAATATGAGAAAGGATACAATAAGGTAGAGTTTGGGTGGCTGATTGGATGTGATACATGAGAAAGAAGGATAACTCTTAGTTTGCTGCTGGAGTATTTGGGTGGATAGTGACACCATTCATGGTCTTAGGTAATATTGGCAGGAACAAAGTTTCTGGAAGAATGGGAGAGGCTTTGAAGATATTTAGTTTTGGACACATAGGGGTGTTTTCTAGACAATTGGATATAAATGTCTAGCCTCAGAAGAGATCTGGGTAGAGATGGAGATTGTGAAATTAATAGCAACTTTGGAAAGAGATAAAATCATTCGGAAAGTGGATCAGATGAGAGGAGAAAAGGTTCAAAGGCTATATGCTGAATCACATCAGATATAAAGGAAGAGAAGTAAGCGCAGAATCCATAAAGGAGATTGGGAAGAAATACCAGGAGAATAGAAGAAAATCTAAGAAAATATGGCATCATGGAAGTTAAGGGAAGAGTATATCAAGAAAATTTTAAAGGAAAGAAATGAGTGGCCATTAAGATCTAATGAGTCAGGGAAGCAAAGGAAGCAAAGACAGAAATATCCATTTGATTTAGAAATAAGTACCGTATATACTCGAGTATAAGCCAAGTTTTTTCGGCACAAAATTTGTGCCGAAAAACCCGAACTCGGCACAAATTTTGTGCTGAAAAAACTCGGCTTGTACTCGAGTATATACAGTATGTTGATGTTGACCTTATCAAGAGGAGTTAGAGTGGAATGGTAGGGCAGAAACAAAGTTGTAGGGCATAGATGGGGAATGAAAATGGGGAACAATTCTTTTAATAAGTTTGGTGGTGGAGGAGAGAGAGAAGATAGATAGTACCTCCAGGCAGCATCAGGGTAAGAGGAGAAATTTGCTCCCGTTTAAATGTTGGTGAACTGAAGTCAGTACAGGGAGAGGTTGAAGATAACAGGAGAGAAAAAGGACAATTAATGCAGTAGAAAGACAGGAGGGTTTGAATTCTAGAACACACAGGGAAGGATTAGCCTTAGAAAGTGGAAGCTGTCTTTTGTTATGACCAAAAAAAAAGCAAGCATGAATTTGTATATAATCAACTTATGTTGCTATTTTTATTATTGTGTCAAGATAGGCTCTTAATGAAGTAGAGGATGAAGGAGAAGAAGGAACTGTTGTTAGCCAATCAGGAGAAAGCGATAGTGAGTTGGATAACTCTCTAAACTCTCACCCTAACACGGATACAGACAGGTGTGTATATATGGCATAAGTGTTTACAACTCTTAACCTTTTTTCCAGGCCTATTTCAAATGTTTGTTTACCATAACATTTTTTTTATTAATTGGGAGTTGAGTTTATTTTTATAGTTTTTATTTGGATTTAATTTTTAAAAAGTTCTAAGAGTAGTATAAACAGTTTTTATATACTCTTCACTCAGATTCACAAACTGTTAACATTTCTCATGTGTTTTGTTTTTTTCTTTTTCTGAGTGTGTATACACATACACGCTTGTAGATAGGCGTGTGCACACGCACGTTTTTAAAGAACCGTTTGAGAGTAAGTTGCATATTTCATGTTTCTTTATTCCTAAATACTTGCATGTGTATTTCCTAAGAACAAGAGCATTCATTTACACAATCATAGTACGGTGATCTCAATCGGGAAATTACATTGATTGAATGTCATTATCTAATCCGTAGGCGTCATTTAGATCTTTCCAATTGTCTCAATAATATTATTTTTGTTTGTTTTTTATGATTGAAGAATCAGTCATGATCACTTATTGCATTTAGTTTTGGTGTGTTTCATTTTTTATTTTTTTTTTTTTTTTAAGACCGAGTCTCACTTAGTCACTCTCTGTAGAGTGCTATGGTGTCTTAGTTCATAGCAACCTCAAACTCTTGGGTTCAAGTGATCCTCTTGCCTCAGCCTCCCAAGTACCTGGGATTACAGGCACCAGCCACAATGCCTGGCTGTTTTTTAGAGATAGGATCTCACTTTTGCTTAAGCTGGTCTCGAGCTCATGAGCTCAGGCAGTTCATCCACCTTGGCCTCCCAAGTGCTGGGAATATAGGCGTGAGCCACCGAGCCTGGCGTGGTGTTTGTCATTTTTTAAAAATCTATAAACTTAAAATTAAATTTGAGTTTTTTTTTTTTTGTCTTTCATGACATTTTTATAGTTTTGATGAAGTATAGTATAGTTATTTTATAGAATTCCCTCTGATTCAGCTTTCTCTGGTATTTCCTCATTTTGGACTCAGGATATACATTTTTGATAGAAATATCTCTGATGTGATAGTAATTCCTCAGTGTGTTATCTCAAGAGCCAGTGATACCATTATTGGTGCTATTAACTTTCCTCTGTTGGTTAAAGTAATGTCTGCTAGGTTCCTTCAATGGTTTATGATCTTATTTTTTTCTTTTATTTACTTTTATTTACAAATATACTCATTTGTAACACAGTTGGCTACCACAGGAGTTTCGTCAAGTCATTTCTGTGTCGTTTTGACATATCCTCTTTTTTTCAGTTTATATTTAATTTCTTAGCACTATATGGTTCTTATATCCATCTCTTTCCCTGGGATCAGCCATTTCTTCAAGAATCTCTGGTTGATATTATTGAAGAACGGTGTTAGAAACTAAGATATAAGAATTAGATGTGTTTATTGTACCTGACAGTCAGTGCTTTTAGGCTCTTTGAGCAGATACACACATATGCACACATATACACATAGCTATAGTCATATGCATATGAACATAGCATATTGATATCTGTTTCTCTGTTTAGGTGTAGATAATGAACTTACTGTGATACCAATTAAACGCTATTGGGTTTTTCTTACTTTATTTTATTCCATGTTTGTGTCCCTTTTCTTTAACAATGAAAAACATGTCTCCAGACATTATACAGTATGTATATTAATTATTCATCTTTAATCCTATGCAATACATAGAAAGTGGTTTTGGAGTTGCTGCTCCTATCCCATCACAGAAGTAGACACACTAAGTAGAGTTCAATATTGTTTGCATATTTTAAAAAGGTTACGGTATTCATTTGAAATATAATTAGGTTTGTTTGTTTCTATTTGTATTCAGTTTTAAGTTTTTCCCTTTATCTTTTTGACAAAACTATAAAAAGCTATTTTCAGGGTAGTGTCACCTCTCCCGTGTCCCTTCTAACCAGTTCCCACCCACTCTTACCCTTATAGGTAACCAATTTAAAGTTTTTGTTTATTATTCCTGTGTTTCCTTTTACAAATGTGAGCAGGTATGTGTATATCTTATTATTTTCTCTTCTTTCTTACATAAAAGATAGCATTCTATATTTGCTTTTATCACTTAAAAATACATCCTGAAATCATCCCTTAGCTGTTTTTTAAATTTATAGAGATTGCTCTCCTTTTATTTTTTTTTCATTTTTATAGCAAAATGAAATGGATTCATATATTAAATTGTGGAATGTACTATAATTCATTTAGCCACTCTCCCATATACATGATCATTTAGGGTATTTCCAGTATTTTGTTATTACAAAAATTCTGCCATGAATAAAGTTGTACATATATATTTTTGTATTATTGGAGGTCCATATGTAGAATAAATTGTTACAAGTGGGATTTTTGGGTTAAAACATAATGCTGTATAATTTTGTTAAAATTGCCAAATTCTGCTTTATAAAGGTTGTGATATTTTGCATTCTCAGTGGGAATTTATAAAAGTGTCTGGCTAACAGTATGTTGTCAGGCTTTTTTTTTTTTTTTTTTGAGACAGAGCCTCAAGCTGTCACCCTGGGTAGAGTGCTGTGGCATCACAGCTCACAGCAACTTCTAACTCCTGGGCTCAAGCGATTCTCCTGCCTCCACCTCACAAGCAGCTATAGGACTATAGGCGCCCGCCACAATGCCCGGCTATTTTTTTGGTTGCAGCCTTTATTGTTGTTTAGTGGGCCCAGGCTGGATTCGAACCCGCCAGCTCAGGTGTATGTTAGCCACTTGAGCCACAGGCGCCAACCCTGTTGTCAGGTTTTTTGATTTTTGCTAATGATTCCATAGGTGAGAAATATTATCTCAGTGTAATTTTACTTGCATTTATTTTATGAGTTAAATTGCAAATATTTTCATATATTTGAAGGTTATTATAATTAATTGTTATGTCTTTTGCCCACTTTTAAGGTTTTGGTCTCTTTTTTAAAATTTGTAAACCCTCTTTACATAGTAAAGCTATTAGTCTTTTTTTTTTTTTTTTTAAAGCTATTAGTCTTTTAACTGTGTAATATGTTATAAATATTTTTTCTAGTTTGTTTTCTTTTGAATTTCTGATGGCACTTTATTTTACCAAGAAAAATATGGTTTGAATTTATTTTTACAATTCTTTTTTATTTTTTTGAGACAGAGTCTCACTTTGTCATCTTGGGTAGAGTGCTGGGGCATCATAGCTCACAGTAACCTCAAACTTTTGGGCTGAAGCAGTCCTCTTGCCTCAGCCTACTGAGTAACTGGGAGGTGCCTGCCACAACACCCAGGTATTTTTAGAAATGAGGTTTTTGCTCCTGCTCTTGCTTAGGCTGGTCTTGAACTCCTGAGCTCAAGTGATCCACCTGCCTCAGCCTCCCAGTATTATTACAGTTTTTTTTGGATGTAGATCTTAAATCTGACTCTGAAATCCTTTATCAAATCACAGGTCATAGAAGAATACAATTCTGTTTTCTTCTAGGACTTTTGTGGTTTTATTTTTTACATTTAGTTCTCTGAGCCATTGAGAATGTATTTTGGTATATGGTATGAGGTATGGATCCAATTTTTATTTTTTTTTAAGATGGCTATCCAATTGTCCCAAAACTATTTATTCTTTTTTTTTTTTTTTTTTAAAGTCTTGGCCGGGGCCAGGCTTGAACCTGCCACCCCCAGTATATGGGGCTGGCACCCTACTCCTTGAGTCATAGGCACCACCCCCAAAACCATTTATTAAAAAGATTATCTTTGTCCAATTGCCTTGAGATGCTACCTTTGTCACGTGCTAACTTTCTATGTGTACTTGGATCTATTTCTAGACTTCCTATTCTGCAGGCCTTCCTTATTTCTTTAGTCACACTCCAATACCACACTGTTTTGTTTTGTTTTGTTTGAGACAGTCTCACTATGTCACCCTAGGAAGAGTGCTATGGCATCACAGTTCACAGCAACCTCAAACTCTTTGGGCTTAAGTGATTCTCTTGCCTTAGCGTCCCAAGTAGCTGGGACTCAGGTACCTGCCACAATGCCCAGCTGTTTTTTGGTTGTAGTTGTCATTGTTGTTTGGCAGGTCTGGCTGAATTTGAACCCACCAGTTCTGGTGTATGTGGCTGGCGCTCTAGCTGCTGAGCTACAGGTGTGGAGCCACCACACTGTTTTAAGTAGAGAGGGTTTATAAGTGTTTTAATAGACTCCTTTATAGCTTTTAAAAATGTATAGTTTTTTTCAGTGATTCTTATGTGTTTATATTTCCTAAGAACTTTTGTATCAATTTGTTTAGCTTCATAAAAAAAATTATTGGTATTTTTTTGTTAAGACATGTTATGCCATTAAATTAACTAGGGAGATCTGGCATCTTTATGATGTTGAATTTTGCTGTCCAAGAACAAAATACATTTTTCCATTTGTTAAAAGTCTACTTTTTTGTTTTTCAGGAGTGTTTTAATGTTTCTGTCATATACATTCTGCTTATTTCTTGTTGAGTTTATTTCTAAGTGTTTTATAGTTTTTTGTTACTCTTTTAAATGGAGTTAGTTTTCTATTATGCCTTGTAACTAGTAATTGTGTTTTTGAAAGCTATTCATTTCTGTATGTTGAGTTAATTTTAGTACTGATTTCCTAGGATTTTTTAGGTTTGCTATAATCTCATTTACAGATATACATAGATTCAACTTGTTTTCTAAGTCTTACCTCTAATTGGTTTCTCTTGTATATTGTATTAGCAATGGACACTGTTAAATAATAGTGGAATAGTCAGCATCCTTATCTTGTTTCTGAGCTTATAAAAATGCTTCTCCTATTTGCTCTTAAGTAGGGTTCTGGCTTCAGTTCTGAGGTCTTTTATCTTTTTAAAAATAAAGCTAAGGAAATAGACATTAATTCCTGTTTTCTTCTTTATTAGTAATGAGTGTTAGATTTTGTCAAAGACTTTTTAAAACATCTATAGAGATTATAATTAAATTTTTTTGCTTAGATCTATTAGCACCATATACTATATTATGGATTTCCTAATATTGAGCCATCTTTGCATTCTTACAATAAATTCTACTTGTCCATGTGTGTTATTTTCATTGATGTAGTGTTAGACAGTGGTTGATAACAATATCTGTAGTGTTCTTGCATTAAAATTCATAAGTGATATTTTTTATAGTGGTTTGGTGTTTGTAGTCTTCATCAGTATGAGGTAACACTGTGATACTTGATTTCATAAGATATAATGAAGCTTTGTCTAATTTATTAAGTTCTAGAACAATTTATTTAGCACTGGAGCTATTTTTTGAAAACTGATAGATTTCTTCTGTGAAACTATGTCTCGTGTTTTTTTTGCAACAGGGGAAGTACTATAATAACTTTACTTCTTCTGTGGGGATTGAATTATTTAAGCTTTCTCTTTCTACTCAAGCCAGTTGTTTCTATTTCTATTCAAGCCAGATTTTCTTGGTAAATTTTCTATTTTATCTAGCTTAATCAGTGTATTTCCATGGAGATATGCCACTAAAGAATTTTTCTGTTTTAATACTTGTTTACCCTACCCCCTAATCATTTCTGTTTGTCCTCCACCTTTCTTAAAATTCAATTAATTAGTGGGTTTGCTTATTTGTTATTTTTCCCAAGAACTATGATATTTATTTATTAATTATAGCTACTTGTTTTCTGATTTCTTCCTCATCAATTTTTGCTTTTCTTTTTATTTTCTTCGTTGTGCTTTATTTTTTGGTTTAGTTTGTATTTCTGATTTTTTTGGTTGGGTATTTAATACATTTATTTTCATTCTTTTTTAAATTGATAAACATGTTTAAGACTGAATTTTCCTCTGATCACTACTTTAAATATATGGACGATCCCTGAGTTATAAACATCTGACTTATGTGCAACTTGCACTTATGAACACAGCCTATTACAGTAAGTCCTTGAGTTACAAATGTCCAACTAATGTATAACTTGCACTTATGAATGGAGGCTATTACAGGTAATAGTTAAATGTACCTGTTCCAACTTACATAGAAATTCAGCTTAAGAACAAACTTACAGAACTTATCTTGTTTGTAACCCAGAGATTGCATGTATAACAAATATTCCAATGTGTAGTGTTTTCTTACTTTAGAAATGAGGTTGAAAAGTTCATATTTCCACTTTTCCCTAATATTTTTCTAGTAGATTTTAAGAAAATTTCCACAGCTGCTTTGTTATTTCTAGTTTTATTATATTGCATTTTGAGTGTGATTTGTAATATTTCTACTTGTGGAACTTAATGATTTTTTTCTTTGTGACCTAATATATGACCTAATTTTTGTGAATGTTCCATGTGTGTTTTTAAAAGGGTATTTACTCTATTAACAAGGTATAAAATTCAGGCTCAGCACCTGTGGCTCAAGCAGCTAAGGCACCAGCCACATACACCTGAGCTGGCGGGTTCGAATCCAGCCCGGCCTGCAAAACAACAATGATGGCTGCAACCAAAAAATAGGCATTGTGGTGGGTGCCTGTTGTCCCAGCTGCTTGGGAGGCGGAGGCAGGAGAATCGCATGAGCCCAGAATCGCTGTGAGCTGTGATGCTATGGCACTCTACCCAGGGCAATAGCTTAAGGCTCTGTCTCAAAACAACAAACAAACAGACAAAAAAAATAAAACCAAGGTATAAAATTCTAAATATACATCAGTAAGATCAATATCATCGATTATGCTGTTTACTTCTTCTATATCTTTATTTTTGACTCCATCTTAAATCTATTTTTTGACACTATTAAAATCTATTATTAGTATTTCTATTTCTATTTTTCTTTGCAGTTTTTGTTTAAATATCTTTAATTCTTTTTAGAGTTAAATACCTCCTTTCTTATAAAGGTGATTATTGTGGTTTTGGTGCATGTATATCTGTAAGTGTTATATCTTCATTGTGATTTCTGACTTTTAGCATTATAAAATAGGCCTTTGGCTTCAGTTCTACCTTACTAATTTCCTTTTCTGTGTGGTATGTTTTCTCTCCTCTTTTAAAAATTTTCCTTTGGTATTTAGGAAGTTTGTAATTTGGTCCTGGTGGTTATGTTTTAATATACCTTTTATAGAACCTTTAGTCCTATTTTTTTATTTAACCTTTCACTGTCAGGTGTGTCAGTTTTAATTATTTTTTTTTTTACTTCTATCTTTTGCCATTGCAGCAAGTGAGTTATTCTGTCTCCCCATTCTTTCCATTCTTTTCCCCATTGTCAATTGCATTTTTTTTTTGTTCTGACAGAACATAAAAAGTTTATATACTAAGTTTCCATGTGTACCCCATTTTCGTTTTTGTCTTAGAAATGTAACTAAATGCTCATCATTGGTCTTTTCATGAGTTTTTTTTGTTGGTTTGTTTGTTGTTTTTTTTTTAGTTATCATTTAGTTGGATCTCTTGGCTAGATAAAGCCTCTGCTGTAGGGCTTATGAATATAGTATTCCTTGAATTCTTTAGAAGTTTTTCTGTAGCTTTACCATTTGAAGAAAAACCGAATTAGATCTAGGCTTTGGTTGGTTTTCCCTGCTCCTCCATTCTTGGTTTGCTTTGTCATGTTGCTTTGGAGAAGTCCGATGCTATAGAGTAATTTTCTTACCCTTATAAGTAATATGATATTTTTATCTAGTTACTTGATTTTCTTTATCTTTAAAATTTATTTATTTTATCTTTAAGTATTGCTAAAATATGTCTTAGAGTTTACTTTTACAGAACAATTTTTCCTTTTCCAACAGTTAGCCTTTTTATGATATAGATTTGGGTTCTTTGTTTTTCTCTCTAACCCTTTTTCATTCTTTTTGTTGTTTTCTTATGAATTCTTCAGTGTTCCTTATTACATTTTTATTTAATAATTCTCCACTGGACACCTTATAATTTACTTTTTGGGGAGGGGAAAAGAGTCTCTGTTGCCTGGGCTAGAGTGTAGTGGTATCTTCATAGATCCCTCCAACTCCTGCACAGAAGTGATCTTGCCTTAGCCTCTGGAGTAGCTGGAATTACAGACACATGCTACCACACCTGGCTAATGTAATAAAGAAAAAGAGAGACAGGGTCTCACTATGTTGCCCAGGCTGGTCTTGAACTTCTTGCCTCAAACAATCCTCTTGCCTTGGCCTCTCAAAGTGTTGGGATTATAGGCGTGAGCCACACCACCTGGTTGATAGTTTTTTCTTTTTTTAAACTTCATTCCTCAATTTAGTTCATTCTTGTATTGTTTTTTCTTGGCTTTTACCCATTTTTGTTCTTAATTTTAGAATTTCTGATTCAAGATTTATATACATACATCTTCAAATGCTTGTTCAAGTGTGGGCTATCTGTAACTTACAAATATCTGACTTATCTAAAACTCGCCATTTATGAACAAAGGTTATTACAGTAAGTCCCCAAGTTACAAACATCTGACTTACATATGACTCGCACTTATGAATGGAAGCTATTACAGATAATAGTTAAATGCACTTGTTCCAACTTATGTACAGATTTGACTTAACAACAAACTTACAGAGCCTATCTCGTTTGTAACCTGGAGACTGTGTATATTTAATTCATCTGGAGTGTTGAGTGTAGTTTTCTTCTATCCTCTCCTTTTTGTGGTGTGTTGGGGGAATTTTCAGTAGCCTAATATTTAAATTTAAATTTTCTATTTTGTTATTTTGTCTTTGTATGATTTAGTCTATTTTAGTCTGTACATTTTTAGATAGTGTTGAAAATTTAGGGTGGCTTACGAGGTTTCTAGTTTAAGAGCATGGTCTTTTGTCTATTATAGTGAAGTATAGTTTAGCTAAAGGATTTTTTAAAAAGTATTGGTGAGTGAAAATTGATTTATCCTCCAATATTGTGGTTTTCTTTTGCCTTTTCTCACCTTTTCTCCTCTATCTTTTCACTGTCTCCAAAGTGTACCTCTATCGAAGAAATGATGCCTTTCCTACACTACCACCTTGAATTCTGCATCCTTTCAAGTTCCTTCTTGGTAGTGTTAGGCTCTCAAGTGTTATTTTGTTTATTTTTTAATTTATTTTTTAATGTTTCATGTTAACTTGGGGATACAGAGAATTGGGTTTCAATGTTTGCATTTACTAGGTAGAGTCCCTCTTACAATTATGTCCCGCTCCTAAGGGGTGTACCGTATACCCTAACATTGTGCCCATTATGTGGGGGCACACCCAACCCTCTCCACCCCCTTTTTATTTTAAGTATTTGTGCACGTAGAGTGAGCTTTTTCTTTCTGGGGGTGGTTTTTGTCATATTTAGGCTCTCAGCTTTCCTTTTTTCTGTGTGTTCATTTTGAACTGCCCCAACCCTCTGCAAAGACTTTTGACAGGAACACATATCTTTGCTGGAGTTTGGTGTTTATTTTTTCACTTGCAGGTAATTGGAAGTTAGTAATAGTCTGCCTTCCAGTAATGTAGAAGGTGTGAGTTATGTGTTCTCTTCTTGTTGTACTGTATAGTCTATATATAGAGTATTTAAAATTTAGCTCATCACCATTTTCTTAGGGATACCTGGAAATACCATCTTTTAAGTACTTTTTCAGATTGGAAATATAAGTAGTCTAATATACAGTTGCTTTTATTTGGTACGTTTGGGTCAAATTATGTTTTTATTTGGTTAAGGTTAGTGTTATCTTGTTTTGAATAGGCAGTTTACAACTTTTGAATACCTTATGTCTCAAAATGTTACTTGTTAATTATTTGTTATCCTGTGTTGGAAGATGGATTTGTCTTGGAATCATGTGACTAAACCTTTGGATATTTACTAGGTAGGTGGGTCTTTTTTTTCTTAGTTGTAAAGTATAACAGATAGAACATATGATTTCTAAGGTGCCTTCTAGTTTGAAAAAATTCTATGAATCACTAAATTAATTTCTTATAGAGCAGTGATTGTGTTTTCCCCACTTTCTTATTTCAGTAAATAAAATGAGTTGTCTGAAATGAATTCCAGGTCTAAGGGACTTTATTGTCTTTGGATACAGATAAATGTCTTAATTACTTCCCCTACTCCTGTATTTCAAGAGTAATACGTAGAAAATATTTTGAGCTTTTAAAATGGAAGTTGTTGGCTTGGTGCCTGTAGCTCAGTGGTTAGGGTGCCGGCCACATATACCAGGGCTGGCAGGTTCAAACCCAGCCAGGGTCTGCTAAATAGTAATGACAACTACAACAAAAAAATGGCCATTGTTGTGGGTGCTTGTAGTCCCAGCTACTTGGAAGGCTGAGGCAAGAGAATCACTTAAGCCCACAAGTTGGAGGTTGCTGTGAGCTGTGATGTAATGGCACTCTACGGAGGACGACATATTGAGACTCTGTCTCAAAAAAATAAAAAAATAATAAAAAAAAATAAAATGGAAGTTGTCAAATTTATAGTGGTGTATTGGTTTCTGGCTTGCGATAGCAAATCACTACAAGTTTGGTGGCTTAAGCAACAGAAATTGATTCCTTCCCAGTTTTGGAGGCCAGAAATCCAAAATCAGTTTCAGTAGGGCTACATCAGGGTATTAGTAGGGCTGCATTCCCTCCAGGAGAGAATCTTCTCTGGAAGAGAATCTGCTCCTGCTTCCAGCTTCTGACATCTGTTGGTTTTCCTTGGCTTGTGGCTGCATCACTGCAGTCTCTGACTTTGTCTTTATATCATCTTCTCTTCTCTTCTCTTCTCTTCTCTTCTCTTCTCTTCTCTTCTCTTCTCTTCTCTTCTCTTTTCTCTCTCTCTCTCTCTCTCTCTCTCTGTCAGACTTTCTCTCTCTGCCTGTCCTTTAATGCACATAATTACGTTTAGGGCCATCCAAGATAATCTTAAAAATTCTTAATTACATCTGCAAAGACCCTGTTTTTTGCCATTTAATGAAATATTTATGGATTCCAGGTATTAGGACATGGAAATATCTTCAGGGGCTATTATGTGTATTAATATTTAGTCAATGGTTCTCCTAATACCCTTCAAAGATTCCCATTCCAATATTCCCTAATTTTCATCATCAATTCAAGTTCAAAACCTTATGTGAATATTATCAGCTTAAAAGTTCCAAATCTCATAATTTAAATGAGACTTTAAATAGGTATGTGTAACACTCTGAATATGATCTGTCCTGGTACAAAATTCTTCTTTTTATATCTCTGATCTTGTTAAACTAAAAAACAAGTTATCAAGTTACCTGCTTTTAAAATACAATGATGGGCTGCATGTGGTGGCATGTGCCTGTAGTCCCAGCTACTCGGGAGGCTGAGACATGAGGATCGCTTGAGTCTAGGAGTTCTGGGCTGTAGTGCACTATGCCAATTGGGTGTCTACACCAAGTTTCACATCAATATGGTGGCCTCCCAGGAGCAGGGTACCACCAGGTTGCCTAAGGAGGGGTGAACCAGCCCCAGTTGGAAATGGAGCAGGGTAAAACTCCTGTGCTGATCAAAATACAGTGATGGCACAGGCATGAGATGTTCCCATTTTAGTCCTTTTTTTTTTTTTTTTTTGAGACAGTCTCACTATGTCGTCCTCGGTACAGTGCCTTGGCGTTACAGCTCACAGCAACCTCTAACTCTTGGGCTTAAGTGATTCTCTTGCCTCAGCCTCCCAAGTAGCTGGGACTATAGGCACCCACTACAATGCTTGGCTATTTTTTTGTTGCAGTTGTTTAGCTGGCCTGGATCAGGTTTGAACCCGCCACCCTCGGTGTATGTGACTGGCGCCATAACCACTGTGCTATGGGCGCCAAGCCCCCATTTTATTTTATTTTATATATCTATATATCTATATCTATATCTATATCTATATCTATATCTATATCTATATATCTATATCTATATCATTTTTTTTCCCTGAGTGATGTACATCTTATTGCAAACCTTAAACACTCTTCAATCAAAGCTCTTGTGTTGCCTATGTGGAAAATAGAAGCTTTTTAAATTAGGGGCAAGGAGATGGACAGTACAGAGGGTGAGTACTTAGTTTGCCAGAAAGATCTCTCTTGATGAATACTTTTCAGCCAGCTTATAGGTCTACCATATGGAAGGTTTCTTCTGGGAGGTGGTCATACTCACTTGCCAAAATCTTCTAGAATTCTTTGGTGGTTTCCTTCAGGGGTACCCCCTTCCCCATTTGATGTGTGAAGACCTTAGCAACCTAGAACGGCTGAGACAAGAAACGCCATATTTATTTACCCCGCATGGGACATGGTCAGTTTGTCTTCCTGAGCAAGTTCATCCATACTTAGGATGGCAGTGATGTTCTGGAGGGTTTTGTAGTTCTGCAGAGGAATGTGAGAGGTAGAGTTTAGAGGGTCTGTAGCTGGATAGACGCCTAGCTCAGAAATAGCATGGGACAGCATAGTTGTAGCATGCAAATAGGTAGAGGTGGTGGCAGAGGCAGGGACAGTCAGGTTATTAGCAGGGACATAGCCTGTACAGGGATGAGAGATCCCTTCTGGGTGATGGCGATCCCTTTTGGGCAAGTCAGTGACCAGGATAGGTTGATAGCCAAAAAGGCAGGCACCTCCAAGCCAGGATGGGTAAAGTGAAAGATGTTGTCAATAAACAGCAGTACATCTTGGCCTTCTTGGTCTCTGAAGTATTTACCTTCCATCAGTCTAGTCAGAGCTATCTAGCCATGAGCACTAGATGGTTCATTCATTTGTTGGCACACAGGTGCTATGTTGGAGGTAGCATCTTTTAAGTTGATAATGCCAGACTCAGTCATTTCTTTATATAAGTCACTGTCCTCACAGGTCCTGTCACCAACACCAGTAAACTAAGAACAACCACCATGGGCTTTGGTATTGTTACCTTTGTTATCATTATAGTCTTGCTAACTCCAGTACCGCCAAAGAGCCCAATTTGGCATCTTTGGTATGGGGAGCTAGCAGATCTACAACCTTGGTACTGGTCATCAGAATTTCCAGCTCAGTACTCACTTCCATAAACTCAGGACCCTCAGCATGAATGGGAGCAAATTGTTTGGTTTTGATGGAACCTTTCTCATCAATACGTTCTTCAATGACATTCATGATTTTATCCAAAGTCTCAAGACCAAGAAGAATTTTGATTGGTGTACTAGAATCCAGAATTGTCTGGCTTCTAACTAAGTCTTCTGTACCATTCATAGCAATGGTTCTTACTATGATCTCAACTGAATGCTGGGCCACCTCCAAAACCAGCCTAGTCTCTCTGCCTTGCACATCCAGGGCATTTGGGATGGGTGGTAGTCCCTTATCAAACTAGATGTCCACCACTGTACCAATGACTACCATGAAGCACCCAGTGGCAGCACCCACCTTTGGCAAAGGTGACTTTTGTGCCACATACATCCAGCATACCTGTGGTAGGCTAGACAGCTGCCAGGGCAACCTGAAGTAAGAGCTGAGCTTCTGGTAGTGTTGCTGAAGGGCTGAGGCCCCACAGGCCAAGGCAATGGCTACATGACTCATAAGATTGAACATTGTAGAGTCTGACTTTCTCATTTTAAAATGGAAAAATTAAGGAAGAAAAGAGTCACCAGTACCAAGTAACTTTGAAATTCAACAGGAAATACTATTAGGTTCTAAGGCCTAGAAATAGTCCTTTGGTAACTTGAATCTTCACCCTCTGGATCAGTGACTCTGCCTGTGGGTCTGGCCTCTGTAAGAACTACATCGCAGCTATGGCTTTGGTGTCATTTTTCCTGTTCATTAAAGGATAGCCCATGTTTACAGCTGAGTAGATTTATTAGACTGTGTCCTGTTCATAGAATTTTGGGAGTCTGGTACCCTTATTTCATTTCATCCTGCCTCTGTCCCTTTCAATTCAAGTTGAAATATTTCTATTGGGATAGCAGTCTCAAAAGTTCTTGTGGATTTCCTTCACGGGAAGGAATTTGTACTTTAGATAAGAGGTCCTCCACAGATTTTTCCTGGATAATCCCATCTGTATTTCTGGCTTCTCCTGAGATCATGGAGAGGATCCATATGTCACATGCCTTATCTCTTCAGAACTAACAAAAGGTTGCCTTGACAATTCTTGCCCATCTTTCTAGAGTATGCTTTTCTAAAAGTGGCTCTACTAATTTGAATTCATCTTTTGCAATTTGGAAAGGCTGAACATTTCTCAAATCCTCAAGTTCTTTTTCCTTTGTTCTTAATGGTTTTTCCTACAATTTGTCTTTCACCTCTTGCATTTTACACTAAACCTCCAAAAGAAAGCAGGCTGCATCTTTAAGCGTGTTGCTCTGAAATCTCATCAGCTAAATATCTAAATTAATCACAAAGTTCTTTCCACGTAACTCAGCTAAGTTTTCTGCCTGTAACAAGGATTGAATTGTCCTCAGTTTCTAATAACATGTTTTATTTTTTTCTGCACCTTCACCAGAAGCTTCTTTAATATTCATGTTTCTACCAAAATCTTATTTGTGATCATATAAGTATTCTCCAAGACAATTTAGGCTTTTTCTGCTCCTCACTTTCTTCTGAGCCCTCATTAGAAGAGTCTTTAACATTTGTATTTCTACCAACAGTCTGTTTAAGGCAATCTATGATTTTTGCCCAACTTCTGTAGAAATCTGATTACAAAACTCTTCTTAGGGTTATCTATCTGTCAGTTAAAGTAGAAAGTATTTTTTCTTTGAGCATGAATTATTGAAAATTCTTTTAAATCAAACATGTAAGCAGTTGGACAGTTTAAATGATAGCACCCATTAATTCTAAATAGCTATTGTCTCATAATTTATAGGTTTCTCCATCAACTAAAGGAAGAGAATTCTGAGTTAATTAGTAAACTGTGGACTGATATTCAGGAGAAAATAGCAACACAGTCACAGACAACCCCTCCAGGAACTCCATCATCTGCGCTTTCATCAGAGCAACAAAGAGGTTTGTTCTTTTTCTGCATTCTTTTTAGTAGCCTGCTTTGTTATCTTTCTTGAACCATGGTAATTTTTAAAGGAATGTTACTTGAGTTTAGACTGCCTTAGCCTAATTGGCTAAAATATTAATGGACCTGTCAACTGAAATACTTTTTTGAATATTGAGAGACTTTTGCAAATATTCTTCCTTTTAGCTGCTCTGAATGCTACCGATGTTGTCAAGAGAATCCAAACCAGGCTGCAACCTGGAGAACGTACTGAATCTCTAGACTCAAGTTATGTTGTGGGACAAGTGCTAAACTCAAGGAAGCAAAAACAGCTATTAAATAAAGGTTCAGTCCCTTGTTTTACAAAGCTAAATGATTAAATATGTAACTTGATGCAACTATTTTAATCTCTTAGTAAATGTTATGGTTTTTTTCTTTAATTTCATCCAGTTTGATCTATATAAGTAGGAGTTTGTTGAATGGTAAATAAATGCCTCCTATTATACATAACCCTAAAAGTAAGAATCCTATGTACTCAATTCCGATATGAGGACAATTAATGACCTAGTACACAGTGGGGGATGAGAAAAAGGGGTTGCAGGGAGATGGAAGCAGGGAGAGGGGTGTGGGGTCATGGGGTGTGACATACCTCTTGGGGATAGGTCACAAGTATAAGAGGGACTTTACCTAACAAATGCAACCAGTGTAACATGGTTTTTTGTACTCTCAATGAATCCCCAATAATAAAAAATCAGTCAATCAATCAAACTAAATTGACCATACAGGAAAAAAAAAGATGTTTCTAATGCATTCATTATAAATACTATAAATCTATATTGTTTATAAAATAGCATAAATCCTATTGAGAAAATGGTGGGAACTTCTGTTAAAACCTTTTATAAATTGTGAACAATATATAGTCAAAAAGGTTTTCTGGTAGTTGTCTAGTTGTTATTTTTCCTGGTCTTGAAATAGAATAACTTCTGTTGTTATCAGTGAAAAGAAAACCAGATTTGCGTGCTCCTTCCAAGCAGAAGAAAAGCACATCCTCTGCAGACTTACCAAGTAGCAATAATTGCAACCTGGATGTTCTCAAACTCATGATACATGAAGTAGAACATGAAATGGAAGAATACGAGCAGTGGACGGGACGGGAGGTTAAAAAGCTACAGAACAGTCAGGGTCTTACTGGCTTCACCTTGTCACTGGTGAGCTCCCTTTGCCGCCTGGTTCGGTACCTTAAAGAGGTAAGAGCATGAGGTTTTTAGAGTCTTCTTTTCAGGCAGAAATGGGAGGGAGGGATTCCTTTCCCCTTAGTTTATTGCAGCATTCAAATAAAGTACAAATTTGAATAACCTTGCTTGAAATACCTCCATTTTAGATTATCTGCGTTAAAGTTTTATAATCCTAATCTTCTTTTGCCATTAGTTGATACATGCTCAGATAAGTGATTTTGGTTTTTATATGAGCATTAGCAAATTATAATTAGTAAGCTAAATCTATAAAAAATATATCTTGTGTTAATAAAGTAGCACAATATATTATTTGGCTGTTGTAGGTTAAATACAACTATTAACTGTGTCTTTATTCTATTGCTTTTCTCTACTTCCTACTCCTATGTTGGTTCAGTTTGGAGTGGCCTTGCCTGTAATGTGTAGACTTGATAGGTAGAAAAATTCTTCATGTTCTCTGTATGTCTAGTAACTCAGGTATGGCTTCCTTCTCTAAGTGAGAAGTGTCTTATTGTTGTGAAAATAATTTATAAAACAAGCAAGACATGTTTCTTTAATTTCTTCACAAAAAATAATTTGTCCTCAGAATGCTGTAGTATTCGAATTAGCTATGTATTTAATCTTTAAAAAATCTATTTAAGCTGTTTTTTATTATTTATTTAAGTCTGTTGAACAACTATGACAAAAATGTTTAAGGAAACTTTATTATTTAAAAGTATAAAAAAAAATAATAGATTTACTGCCTTAATTCAGATGTCTCAGTTTCTCTAGAGCTGTCTTCCTAAAATTGCTTTTATTTATTTTTATTTTTTCATTGTTATTTTTTTTGAGCCAGAGTCTCACTATGTCACCCTCAGTAGAGTGCTGTAGCATCACAACTCACAGCAACATCAAACTCTTGGGCTTAAATAATTCACTTGCCTCAGCATCCCAAGTAGTTGGGACTACTGGTGCCTGCCACAACGCCTGGCTATTTTTAGAGATGAGGTCTTACTCTGGCTCAGGCTAGTCCCGAACCCATGATGTCAGGCAGTCCACCCTCCTCGGCCTCCCTCAGAGTGTTACGATTAAAGGCCTGAGCCACTGTGCAGCCCTAAAATTGCTTTTAAATGAATGATTTATTAGTTTGGTACCTGTAGCACAGTGGTTACAGCGCCAGCCAAATGCATGGAAGCTACCAGGTTTCAGCCTGACCTGGACCAGCTAAAACCACAATGACAACTGCAACTAAAAAATAGCTGGGTGTTGTGGTGGGCGCCTGTGGTCCCACCTACTTGGGGCACTGAGGCAAGAGAATTGCTTAAGCCCAAGAGTTTGAGGTTGCTTTGAGTTGTGACACTACAGCACTCTACTGAGGGCAACGTAGTGAGACTCTGTCTCAAAAAATAAGGTAAAATTAAATTAAATTTAAAAAAAAATGAGATTGTTGACTATCAGACCTATATCTTACTTAACGTTGTTTTACCCTTAACTTGTGAATCTTCAGGAGTGTAGCTTTGGCTCTCAGAAAATGTTACCGGCTTAGAAGCATGTAGCTTTTTAGCTAATCTTTTGCTGTACAAAGCCTAAACCATTTGACCCTGTAGTCATTTATTTTTAATTGTATTCTAATAAACTTCATTTCTGAATTTAAAATTCAGTTATGTGGTATGAAATTCTAAGGTACAGAGTGTACAATGAAAACTCTCTCATCCCTAACTTCTAGCTGACTTGTTTGCCTCCTTGTACCCAACTGTTATTATATTACTGTATCCTTCAGTGGTGGTCTATGTATAATTCAAACGATATGTATATGTATATTCCTACACTTTCATTTACCAAAAAAGTAGTTATTTAATTCTAGATACCATTTTTTCATTGTATTCTATTTAAAGAAGGGAAGAAGATATTTAATGTAGTAAATAAAATGTAGTAAACCTTTAAAAATTTTGAATTGTCATTACTGTCACATATGCTTCTTTGTAAATACCTTCTTTGATGGCTTTGAGTAGAAACTTTGGGTGTTCAACATGTAGTATTGATAACAGAATTTTATTTGCTGTTTTTGTAGAGTGAGCTCCAGCTACGTAAAGAAGTAGAAACAAGGCAGCAGTTGGAACAAGTATTAGGTGATCATCGAGAGCTCATCGATGCTCTGACAGCTGAAATTCTTCTTCTTAGAGAAGAAAATACTACTACACAGGTACTCAAATGAGATTGCAGGTTTTCCTGTGTTTGGTAGTGTAAAACATCTTTAAATATGTACAGGATTCTCTTACACTTGCCTCCGGTTTAGAATGGTGCTGTGATTACTTATCAGCCTCATTGTTATCAGTGGTAGCTATTGTTGAATTTACTACATATTATGTTGGAAACACTAGAGCAGAAGGTGGGACTACAACTTGCAGGTAGACTAAGTCTGCTGTCTTTAAGGAACTTATTATTTAATGGGGAAGACAGAATCTACATTTAACTGGTAACTACCAATATTACAGTAGTTAATCCAAAATGTGAAATGAGTATTGTGATAGCTCTTTTTAATTTCAAATCATAGAACATAGCCTTTGAGAGCACTTGCAGTTTCATCAGATGCCATTTATAATTATTTACAGTATCTTCATATTTTTCAGGTAAGTTTTCTTTGCCACTTGATTAATTGTTTCTTTTTTTTTATTTTGTATTTTTTATTATGTTTTATTTTTTTATTTATTTTATTTATTTTTTTATTATAGATAAGTATATGCACCATAGATGTGGCCCAACCCATTACCCTCCCTTCATCCAAACCTTCCCCCTCCCTTCCCCTTCCTTGGTCCTTTCCCCATAGTCTTGTGGTATAGTTGGGTTATAGCCTTCATGTGAAAGCTATAGTTTAGCTTCATAGTAGGGCTGAGTACATTGGATACTTTTTCTTCCATTCCTGGGATACT
>CAUYPK010044724.1:0-12196 GCA_963574355.1 Loris lydekkerianus
CCCGGCCTGAAACTGCCTCTACCTAGATACAGCCAATGTGGTACCATGCCACTGGCCCAACCCTGTCACTCACCTCTTCCCCCGCCTTCTTTCCCTGCCCCTTCTCCACAATAAAAAAAATAAATAAATTCAAAAAAAAAACAAATAAAAAAAAAATAATAAATAAATACAAAAATTTAAAGTATGAAAATTTTAGAAGTAATGTGAGGAAGGTATGATTTATATGTGAAAATGACTAACCATAAAAGAAAATTCACTGACAAATGGACTTCATCAAAACTAAAAATTGTGTCCTATGAAAGATCCAGTCATCTGAACCCCGAACAGTCCTTACATCTAGAATATCTAAAGAACTCTCAAAACACAGTAACAAACAAAAGACAGGAGCCCAATGCACACAAAAAGATCTCTAATACTATTAGTCACTACAGAAAGAAAAATAAAAATATTTCTGCATATCTATTTAGAAAAGATAAAATTAAAAACCTGATAATATTTCACACAGGAGAGGACGCAAAGTGAGTGGATGTCTTTTATGCAGCTGACATGAACGTAAAATGGTATAGCCGCTCTTGAAAAGAGCACAGAAGTTTCTTACAAGACTGAAGTCTGAATAGTCATCTCTCTTGTGCATTTATCCCACAAAAATGAAGACCTACATTAATGACAACAAAAAAAATTTACATAACCGAAACGTGTACATGAATGTTTGTAGCAACTTTATTTATAATAGTGAAAACATAACAACAGTCCTAACATCCTTCCTCTGTTGAATGTATAGACATTCATATCGTCTCAGACATCCACACAATGGAATAGTACTGGTCAGTTAAGAGGAATGAACTTTTGGACATATGTGATCTGAATGGATCTCCAAGAAAAAAGCCAGTCTCAAAATGTGCAGCATTTCTGAAATGAGAAAATGTAGTATAAAAGTGGAGAATGTATTAGTGGAGCCCCAGCAAGAGAGATGATGTGTGTGTATGCTGAGGTAGTGAATATAAACACACAGAGGTAACACCACAGAGTTGTTTTGTGGTGTTGAAACACTTCCATATCCCGATTTTGGTGGTGATGACATATATCTATACATGTGATAAAATTTCAAAGAACTATATATATTCTCAAATAAACACAGATTTTAAAATGGCAAAAGGACTGTAGTCTAGCTAGCAATAACGCTGCAATTTCTTGAGCCCGAGCCATATATCTTCAGTGCGGAAAGCTGGGTGTAGAATATGTAGAACCCTTTGCACTATTTTTGCAACTTCCTTTTAACCTACCTGTGTGAAACATTTAAAAAAATTATAGATACTCTAGAAATATTTTTGCATCATTTTTAATTGCTTGTGTGTTTGTGATATCATGGAAATTTATGAACATATAACATTCAGCAAACCTTGCAGTTCCTTCTTAGCTCATATGGAGAAAATGTCAATAGTGTTTCTGCGTGTGTGTGTTTCTATGCATACATTAGTTTACATATGTATAATCACTACTCTGATATTTGGTCTCTGCCAGATACACATCTATAAAGACAAGCATCCATTTATTTGTGTTGGAAAAGTAAATCAACCACATTAATCTAAATTTATGCAGCTATAACTGAATTAAATACTCCATAAAACTTCCAACTCATAAAATTAAACATGCTAAATTCAAAAACACAAAACTAAATTGCCTTAGTCCTAAGTAGGGTAGATGGTGTGAGTCTCCTGAGTCTCCATTAAGATATCCTTGGGTGGCACCTGGGGGTCAAGGAGTAGGGTGCTGGCCCCATATACCAGAGGAGGTGGGTTCAAACCCAGACCTGGCCAAAAACTGCAAAAAGTAAATAAATAATGTATACCATTCACCAAGTTCTTTCACTACTTTGTTTTATTTTTAATATATATTCTTATACAGGGGTGGTGCCTGTGGGCTCAAAGGGGTAAGGCACTGGCCCCATATGCTGGAGGTGGCAGGTTCAAACCCAGCCTTGGCCAAAACTGCAAAAAAAAAAAAAAAAAAAAAAAAAATATATATATATATATATATATATATATATATATTCTTATGCAAAGCTTTTAATGCTCTTGAAGTACCTGCATAGGGATAGTATTTGAAGAGAGATTACCAGATCACACACTTTGATGTATACAAACTAATGATAACAATTCAATCTTGAGAAATGTTGGAGCCTTACCATCTTTTATGTTTACCTGGATGAAACATATTCTTCTTAGTAAAGTACCTCAAGAATGGAAAAAAAATCCAATGTCCCAATACTAATATAAAACCAATATCTAAACTACTGCAGACTCATACGAACAATAAAACACAAAAATAGTCTAGCAAGGGGTACAGGTAAGGAGGGAGGGAAGGCGATTGGCTGGTAAGGGAGTGCAATGCAGGACCTTACCTGATGTGCCCAACACAAGGGAATTCCATACATACCTTGGGCGAAGGCCTCTTTACAATTTGAACTTTACCAAGAAGTGAGAACATAAATTGTAACACAAAAGTGTAACAATTGTAACATAAAAATTTGTGTCCTTATATTAATTTGAAATAAAAAAGAAAAAGGGCCTAAAATCATTAAAATACAAATATACAGAGAGTATTATGTTTATAAGATCATTTGTAGATACAAGAATTGGCACACTTATAACTGACTCAAACTATACAAAAGTAATTTATGTAACCAAAATATGTTGTAGTATTCTGAAATAAAAAATAAAATAAAATAAATCATGTAATATATGGGAATCTTTGATAATTTATTAAACAGTGATTTAAATATAGGAAAGATGTCAAATATGGCTAGCAAGAGTTTAAATTGTTCTCTTGAAAATAGACTCAGTTAGCTGTAAAGACTATTTGTTTTACTATGTATAATATGTGGTTAGAGATGATTGATTGTATGAGAATATAGGAAAAGACTAATCTTTCACCCCCGTGGGCACCTTCCCTCCTTTTCTGCCATATAAAAGGTATATTATAAATATAAATATAAAATATATTTAGAAGTTCCCATTTATTAGCTTGTCTGAGGCAGTCATATGGCTCTGTTTAATTCTAGTGGTATGCATCATATATCTGTATGCAAACATATCCACAAATACTTATAAATACACAAAAAGTAGTTGTTGTTTTTTTTTTTCCCATCTGAACAGAATACTGCTGATCATGCAAAAGTTCTCTTTAAAATAGTGGTTTGGAGTTTCACATCCATGCTCTCACTTGGCCTTCTCACTTTGGGTCTAACTGTACTCCTAAGTGCTGGCATAAAAATCTGCTGTATGCATATCCAACCCATTTATATCAGTCTAGGATTTGATACTCTTCTTTATCACTTTGGAAACATGCCACACGGAAAATAGGCTCAGTGCTTATGCATCAGAATTCTTTCCAACCTCCCCCTTCCCTTAGTGTAAGATTATATTCATTTATTTGCTTTTAAAAACCCATGTAACTCTATGCACTTCAAGTTGGCAAGAAATTCCAACCATGAAGAGCTTAGATAAGTAAAAGTTTTTAGCCAATTGCTGATGGCTTAATCCATGTTTTCTTTATAGAAAAGAGAAAAGGGGATTTGTGTTTGATAATAAAGCAGAATCCTTCATCAAAGACTATTGTACCTAAATGTTCAAGAAATATTTCTATTCTCTTTGGAGTTTTCATTTTTCCTTGATTGCAATTTATTCTTGGGAAATTATACATATATAATTTAATTTACATATTTTATTTATATGCAATTACACACAAACACTCACACACACACACACACACATACACACACACACAGAGCCATCTCAATTAGAATTGCACCCAGAATCAATCTTAAAAGGAGCTAATCTATATTTATTTAATTTTGAAGAATAGAGAGACCAAGAGTACTATTTGCTTTCTACTAATTTGATAATACCTTTAAAAATGAAATTATTATGAAAATATTCTTGGTGCCACTGATCATCAGGGAAATACAAATTAAAACCACAATGAGATATCACCTTACCCCTGTCAGAATGTCCATTATTAAAAAGTCAAAAACAAAATGATGCTGGCATGGATATAGAGAGAAAGGAATATACTGAAAATTAGTTTAACCTCTATGGAAAACACTATGAAGATTCCTTAAAGAAATAATAATAATAATAATAATAATAATAATAAAAAGACTTACCATTTGACCCAACAATTCCACTACTGAGTATCTACCCAAAGGAAAATAAGTCATTTTTATCCAAAAGGCTCCTGCATTTTAACGTTTATTGCAACAGAATTCACAATTGCAAAGATGTGGAATCAAACTAAGTGCCCATCAGTTTACAAGTGCATTAACAAAACATGGCAAATATATACCATGGAATACTACTCAGCCATAAAAAGAATTAATGTCTTTTGCAGCAATTTGGATAGAACTGGAGACCATCGTTCCAAGCAAAGTATCTCAGGAATGGAAAAGGAACACTACCCATTCTCTAATAATTTGTAACTAATTGCTAACTGATGGGTCCACATGGGCACAGGGAGAAGTAAAAGTCATTAGAAATCACACAGGGGGAGATAGGAGGGGTAAGAACCTACCTAACAGCTACAATAAATACTATTTGCTGTGATGGGCACGCTGACGGCCATGACTTAAGCACTATTCATGTAACTAAGATATTCGTACCCCCTTAAAAATTTGAAATGAAAAACTAAATAAATATAATAATGAAATTATTTTCTTTGAGTGGTTAACACTTCAATTACTTTTTCAGAAAGTTTCTGAGAGCTTATCTAATTAATATTAGCCAGTCATTTGTTTATTTATTCATTCCATACATATTTATTGCTCAAATAGTGAGCACTTTCCTAAATTCTGTGTAGAAAACAGACATGGTCTTCAGGCGTAGGTAAAAAGGAAGTAAACAGAAAAATACAAAAATACACATAATTATAATGTAATAACAGATATGACAGAAGAGTATAATGAACTTGGTTCAACTTTATAAGAAGCACCCTTTTTCTTGTTTTAAATTCTCCAAATCTCCTTACAAGCGAAATGCGACATCTTATGCAGATTCACCTATAGTGAAATAATGTGTTTATAAGCTGAGAATCTAATTCTCTTAACAGTTTTATTGCAGTTTATAAAATTTATTATTTTTTAAAACATAGGAATTCTTAGCATAATGCATATAATTGCAGTAGACTTTTGTTCACTGATGGCATTTAAGCTTCATTTCTCCACAGTACCCTTACTGACAACATGGCTGATTATAAAGCATAAAAATCAAATGTTTTGGCTTATAAATTCTGGGAGTATAGACATCAAAACAATACCAAAATGTCATTAAGATAGGCCATTACTTACTACTCTTTAATCAATAAAGCCAGCAATGTGTGACATCAATGTTTGAGCATCATAAATATGCAGTCATATATTTCAAGTTCAATGCAAAATGTAAACCACAGTCTCTTTAAATACCTGCTACTCAATTTTCTCTGCTCAATCAAATTAATGCACTAGGATCCTATGAATTACATATAGACTACCAATGTCAAATGATAGCACTGCAGAGTTGTTTGGGCTTATTCAGGGTTGTTTTTATTTTTTACTTTGTATAGTAAGATGATTAATAAATATTAGTATGTTATATCTAAATTCTTCTAGTTAAGCTACATGTATATCATTTTGGCAAATTTAACTAAAGTACAAACTTTAGGAACAATATTTCAATAATGGTGTCAACCTTTCATTCACATCCCTAGTGAACTGAGTACTTGCCATTCTGGACTGCTTTAGCAAATATGGCTACAAAACTTTGATTACATTTGAGCCTAATATAGCTAATTAATTGAAACCTTATATCTATATTTCAGTTAAAAAGATCCATTTAGAAATATAAATCTGACCTTAATTAAATAATGTACTTCCATTTTACACACTATGAATAAGAATTGTCAAGTAATTGGTAGCTGCCATTAATATATCGTAAGTATCTTTCTAATATATTTTACTGTTAGCTAAGCAATGTATAAAGAAACTGAGGTCTAGAGATATTAACAAAATTACTCACATCTCCTTAGTAGTTAACTAATTGGTAGCCAGGTCCAAATTAAATGCTCCTGGATCCCAGTTTACTCTAATTCTTTGAATTATGCAATAAAACATCATTAGAAATAAATAGTCTTAAGAATTATGGCAGAGACCACAAAGATAACCATCTAGAGATACAGCTTTCCAGATCAACCCAGCTGAGTAGAGAGTTGGACTAAGGAAAGCAGAAAACAATTACATCTCAGAGCTAAACTCTGGCGAGAGACAGCAAAGAAGGCCAGAGTCCCCCCAAGGAGCCACAAAGCCCAGAAAGAGGATAGAGAAGCGAGATCAGCAGAGTAGTGCAGCCGAAGTCCAGGGAGACCAGACTCAGTGGGAGGGTAAGAGGGCTCCCCTAACCTGCTGAGGTCCTTCCAGATGGCAGGGCTCTTGTCCTGCTGGGGAGTGACACCAGAGACCAAACAGCTGGCATTCTTGCATCTGGATTTCCATTCCTCTGCTCCTCCTCCATTTCTGGCATCACAGAAAGTAATTTTGGCTCAAGCCTGCCTGTGGCCCCACCCTTTCCATACCTATATAGCAACCACAAAAGTTGTTCTGCACTGAAGGCCCACTGGCTTGTTTCCACCCTAGTACAACTGATGGGGTGGAGCTCTCCATAAGCACTTTGCTGGATTGTAGCAGAACTTCGATGGCTCTGACAGGTGGGCAGAACCCAGTGGCTTCTGGGAACAAGACTGTTACAGAGAGACTGTGGTCCTCCCCACTACCATACAGGCTGCTAAACACCCTGCTCAGAGGTCTGCTCTGAGACAGTGGCACATTTCAGGCTGAGCCCATGGGAAAGCCACAATTTGTAGTCTTCCTGTTCACAGGCACTTGACAGGATTGCCCACTGGCAACTCAGAAAGGCAGGCTGATCCTGGTGCCCCTCCCCCTCCCCCCCAGTGAAAAGAATGAGGCAGAGACATGTAGGGGAGAAGTTTTGGTTCCAGACTCCAGTGGTGAGCTGTAATGGCCTTATCCTATGGGAGGGTGTGGAAGGACACAGAGGACCCAGAGTCCAAGAGCACACCACACACCTGCCAGAGAACTACCATATTGAAGAAGGCTGGGGCAAGTGGACTTAATTTTCTTGGCCTTTGGGAATTGGATGCCTCTAGCACACAGGCTGAATCAGAGCAGTGGCTCCTCCCAGCACTGGCTACAACAGGGAGTGCAACTTTCTGCAAAAGACTTTTGAGCTAATTCTTCTTCCTTAGGAAAGTGCCCCTGGTGGAGATCTCTGCTGATAGAGATGCCTACCTGCCTCACACTGGAGTCCAGGGGTTGAGCAAGGGTGCACAATCAGAGGTCTCCTTACCTGTTTCTGGTTCCCAGAGACACAACCAGCAGGTTTGACACTAGAACTGTGGGGTAGCTCAAGAGCCAGTTTTGGGCAGAGAGGAAATGCAAATGGACTTATCGGAGGGGAGAGTGCTATGGAGTTCCAGGGAGAAAATGGAGAGAAACTGGGCTGACAGACATGGATGGAAAATGACTGGCTTGGACTTAGCAGACACACAGTTAGGCCCTTCCCCTTGAGAGCAGCTCAATGTACTTGGAGAGATTGCCATGAGCTCCATATCAGTGGCTACCCCTAGAAGCAGGACAAGTAATCTCTAACCCCACTGAGCGCAATAAAACCTCTCAAGCTCTAGCAACCCAGAACAATCTGCCCTGCTCTTCTCTTCACATCAGGGGAGTAGATATCAAACAACTTCTCGGGAGCTATAAGGTTCCTCTAAAAGTGTGTGGCATCCATGTGCCCAATGTAGCAGAGTTCACCAAAGGCACAAAAGAATTCCTTGTCAGCTGGCTCTTCCACACAAACTGCATTCAAAGACTGGGGGAACAACCTCACTGCTTAATATAGTACCTTCCAATTTAAGCAAACAGTGCAAGGGGGATTCAACCCAAAAAGTCCACCCATTAGCTTGTAGATTAAGTGAGGTGACATTCACTCCTTACTACTGGGAAGAGGTGAAGACCATAGGTCAGAGGTAACCAACAAGTTCATCAAAGGTGCTAGAGCATCCCAAAGCAACTCAAGTTAGCTTTTGGCCACACCCTGCCCTCACTTATAAAGCAACCACAAAGTGCCCTGCATTGAGAGGCCCATTGTCATGTGGAGGGGAGCCTCCTCAGTGACACTTTACAGGATTGTGGCAGAGCTTTGGTGTCTTAAAACCAGTACTCTTCAACCAGACAGGGCAGGGACTGATCTTTGGGGTCTTAGAGACAGGCCTATAACCCCGCCCCAACACTTGGCTCTCAACTGAGTGACCAGATGAGAAAGAACAAGGGAAAAAATGCTAGATGTACAAAAAGCCAAAATGAAAGCTTACCCCACCAAGAAAACCCTAATAACTTAGAAAAGGATACCAACTTAAATAAAAAAATTAAAATGACAGATGAAGAATTTTGAACATGGATTGTAAGGAAGCTCAAAAGAGAAAAAAATAGAAGCCCAACGTAAACAAGCCACAAAGACAATGCAGGAAATTAATGAAAATCTCTCTAAAGAAATTACAGTATTAAAGAGAAACCAAACAGAACTTTTGGAAATGAAAAATTCACTCATGAGGAACAAACAAAGCCTCCAAAAAGTGAAGGATTATGTAAAGAGGCCAACCATAAAAATCATAGGCATCCCTGAAGGTAAGGAAGAAAATACACAAGGGTTGGATGATTTAATTGAGGAAAATTTTTCAGACCTTGCTCGAAATCTAGACATCCAGGCACAAGAAGCACACAAGACTCCAGGGAGATTCATCACAAAGAGGCAATCACTGCACTACAGTCATTAGGGTGGCCAAAGTAAACACAAAAGAGGCACTCCTACAAGCAGTAAGGCAAAAATAGTAGGTAACTTAAAAGGAAAACCTATGAACCTAACTGCAGACCTGGCAACTGAAATGT
Source organism: Loris lydekkerianus (assembly GCA_963574355.1). Classification (NCBI taxonomy): domain Eukaryota; kingdom Metazoa; phylum Chordata; class Mammalia; order Primates; family Lorisidae; genus Loris; species Loris lydekkerianus. The sequence continues at coordinate 8,990 of CAUYPK010044724.1, forward strand.
ACAAGCCAGAAGGGACTGAGGACTCAACCTCAATCTCTTCTAAAACAGAATATGGCCAGCCTAGAACTTTGTGTCCAACAAATAAAATTTCTTACGTAAGGGAGAAATAAAGATTTTCTCAAGAAAGCAATCACTGAGGAAATTTGCAAAGGTCAGACCACTCATGCAGGAAGAACTCAGACCTGCTTTATACACTAATCAGCACAATAGACACCTACCAATGTAAAATAATCCAAATCAGATCCAGATACCAAAGTAATTAAGGGGATAAAACAAAGTAACCAGTGTCTACCCAAAAGGATGAACAGAAATCAACCACACATATAAATTTTTTTCAGTAAATGCGAATGGCTTACACTCCTTATTGAACATAGCCTGGATGAATGGATTAAAACATAAATACAAACAAAAACATAAAAGTCAAATATCTGTTGTATTCAGGAAAAACATCTAATTCACAGGAACTCATGTGGAGTAAAGGCAAAGACATGAAAAACAATAATCCATGCAACTGGAAAGCATAAGAAAACTGATGTAACCATTCTCACATCCGAAAGATTAATTCTTCATCACCAAGTGGGATCCTTCATCCCAGAGAAGTAAGGATGGTTCAACATAAGCAAATCTGCAAATGTTATTCACCACGTAAGTAAAACAGAAGTCACATGATCTTTTGCACAAAAGGATGGTTCAACATAAGCAAATCTGCAAATATCATTCACCACATAAGTAAAACAGAAGTCACATGATCTTTTGCACAAAAAGCATTTGACAAAATTCAGCACCCTTTTGATAAGAATGCTTAACAAAATAGGCATAGATGTGACTTGCCTCAAAGTTAGGTAACCAATATATGACAAACCCACAGCCAACATCATACTGAACAGTGAAAAGTTGAAGGTATTCCCACTATAAACTGGAACCAGACAAGGTTGCCTACTATCACCAATTCTATTCACCTTATTGCTGGAAGTCCTCACTGGAGCAATCAGAAAAGAAAAGGAAATAAATTGTATGAAAGTGGGGATATAAGAGGTCAAACTATCACTCTTTGCTGACAACATGATCTTATGTGTAGAAAATCCCAAAGATTCAACCAAGAGACTGATGGAAGTAATAAATTCAGCAAGTCTCAAGTTATAACATCTTTGTACACAAATCAATAGCTTTCATGTATTCTAACTACAGTCAACCCGAGAATCAAATCGAAGATGTGATACATTTCACAGTAGCAACAAAAAATTAAAATACCTAGGAATGGATTTAACTAAGAAGGTGAAAGAACTCCACAGAAAAAACTGTGAAAGACTGAGGAAAGAAATCACAGAGGATGTAAACATATGGAAAAACATGTCATGCTCATGGATCAGCAGAATCAACATTGCTAAAACATCTATACTACCCAAGTAACTTTCAGATTCAGGGAAATCTTCATTATATACCATTAATACCAATATCATTTTTCATAAATCTAGAAAAAATAGCTCTATGGTTCATATAGAATCAGAAAAGACCCCAAATAGCCAATGCAACATTATTTAATAAGAACTAATCAGGAGGCATCTCTTTACCATACTTCAACTCATGCTTCAAGGTTATAGTTACCAACATATCATAGCACTGGCATAAAAGTAGGATATAGACTTATGGATCAGAACAGAGAACCAAGCGCTGAAACCATCCTCATATTCCTATCTGATCTTTGATAGAGCAGACAAAAACATACACTGGGGGAAAAATTCCCTATTTAATAAAAGGTGCTGGAAAAATTGAATAGTCACATGCCAAAGAGTGAGGCAGGATTCACACCTTTCACCACTCACAAAAATTAACTTTGATGGATAACAAACTTCACTCTAACATATGAAATTGTAAGAATTCTGGGAAAAATATTGGAAAAACTTTATAGATACCAGCCTAGGCAAATAATTTGTCAATAATACTTCAAAAGCAATTATCGCAACAACCAAAATAAATGATGGGAGCTGCTCAAATTAAAAAGTAAGAAGTTTCTGCACAGCTTAGGACACAATCAATAGAGCAAACAGACAACCCATAGAATGGGGGGGGGGGGATTGCATGCTGTAAAAACTTGACAAAGGTCTGACAATCAGCATCAAAGTTAATCAGCAAGAAAAAAAATCAAACAACTCCAAGAATTAAAAAGTTGGCATGGGAGAGGGAGGGGAGGGAAGGGGGAGGATGGGCGGAGGGAGGGGGATTGGTGGGATTACACCTGCGGTGCATCTTACAAGGGTACATGTGAAACTTAGTAAATGTAGAATATAAATGTCTTAACACAATAATTAAGAAAATGCCAGGAAGGCTATGTTAACTAGTGTGATGAAAATGTGTCAAACTTTATAAAACCAATGTATAAACTTTATAAATGTGTCAACCTTTATAAAACCAAAGCCCCATGATCATATTAATGTACACAGCTATGATTTAATATTAATTATATATATATATATATACATATATATATATGTATGTGCAAAAGACATGAATAGAAACTTTTTAAATGTAAATAGTCCAATAGTCAAAAACACAGTAAAAAAAGTTCAATGTCTCTAATAATTAAGGAAATGCAAATCAAAACCACAGTGAGATGTTATTAAATACCTAATTCCAGTGACATTAGCTCTTATTACAAAGTCCCAAAACAACAGATACTGGCATGGACGTGATCTATTGAGGTACTTACATTACACAAAAGCATGTAACTTTTATGTAATATATTTTATACCAAAGTAGCATGTAACTTCTATGTAATATATTTTATACCAAAGTAATCAGCTGTCGGATTTGTTATAACCTTTTCTTATTTACTTAAAACACACAGAACCCTGCTTGTTGTCACCATCATAGTAAAACATAAAGAACATATTCCTTCCCTCCTTCCCTCCTTCCTTTTCTCCCTTTCTTCTTTATTTCCTGCTTTCCTTCCTCCCTTCCTTCTGTCCCTTCTTCCTTCCTTCCTTCCTCTCTTTGCTGGTCTCTGTCTCTCTCTGTCTCTTTCTCCCTCCCTCCCTTCTTCTTCCCTTCCCTCCCTCCCTTATTCCTCCATTTCCTCCCTTTATTCCTTTCTCTCTCCCCCCTTCCCCCACTGCCTTCTTCAAATTCCAACTATGAATATCACACATACAACACAGGCAAATAAATTGCTCTGATCATGAAGGGATGCTGGATATTATCAAAAGCTTT